>OZ025207.1:17776229-17938729 GCA_964019055.1 Anthopleura xanthogrammica | reverse complement strand
GAGCCGTTATTTCTTACTGCGCATGCTCGACGAAATAAATAGTCTCTAGAAAACTCCAATACATCCTGCCTCCTGATTGGCCCTCAAAACAACAAAGGAAGAAACACAACACGTTTTTATATTGTTGAGGTTTTCATTTTGCACGAATTTATGTAGTTCAAGTTATAGATGCATTAATATTCATTCTTCCTTACTGTGTTGTTGGGCTTATCGCCAGTGAAGTCAGTTGTCATATATTCAAGATACCTGGATGAAATTAAAGGCTTACTGCAACAGATTACTTCATATCGACCATGATTTATCGATTCTTAGATGTATTACCCTTCATACTCGAGAGGTGAGTCACAGTTGTATTATCATGAACATTATGACGCATTATGGCGACCATCACATATATTATGGAAGAAAATATCTTCTAGCATTCACGTTTTAGAATAAATGCCACTTTGAGCGTACTGGAGAGAAGCAATGGCATGTGTACTTTGATTCTGTCGTGAAATTATGGCCGTAGCTTAATTTTTCTTGGATTTATTGAGCTCCGAGTAGAGGTCTAGTACTTACTGATTAGTTTTCAGGATTGACGGCAGAGAAATGTCACGAAGGTTTTTTCCAAAGGGACTGGCTCGTCCTTCAGTGACACAAAAGATCAATACTGTTTGTTCTTTTACTGATCTTCATTCGGTACTTGACTCTTTGAAGACTCTCGAAGACTCTACTTCTAAGACTGCTTGACTGACTGTATACTACCTTAGTAGCAACTAGCAAACTCGTATATATGGGCTCAGCTAGGGGCTTACGTCACATAACCGGTTTGTGCTGCCAGTCAAACAGGGCACAACTAGTCATGCCGCATATGACGTAAGACTTGAGGGCAGTTATTTACTTAGTGCAAAAATAAGAGAACTTGTCCACAAGACTCGCCCTAGCCAAACCGACGATAGAATTCGCTAGTTAAACTAGTAGGAAATATTTTACAATATAGGAATTTTGATGTTTCTGCTGAAATACCTCTAAGCAAGAGCTTAGAAAATACCTTGCCGAGTGTTTGTTTGTCGAGTAAACAGAGTTACCATTCCCAGTACGCATGTCCAAACCAGGGGCGGCGGAAGCGGGGGGGGGGGGGGGGGCACTGGCTCTACCACTTTTTGGGGGGGCCAGGCCCCCCTCAAAACTGTAGTTTGGATAAATCATAAACTATAAATCATAAATATTTTTAAAGGCATTTGTATTTCGTATTTTGTAAGAAAAAATAATTGTAGTCCCCCCCCAATGGTTTTCAACTTCCGCCACCTCTGTATCTCAAACACCATCCACCTGTATTAGGCAATTGGCTCTAACCAGCTGTCAGTCATCCTATATCCCTAATCCATCAGTTGCTGGGATATACCAAAACTTCCGATATCCTGATCCGCAACCTGACCCTTACATCCATGCAGAGCCATTATTACTATTTGCCTAAGATATCATTTGCAACACGTCCTTTTTGGATGAGTTCCTCTTAACAGAAATGCCAATTTAACAACAAGCCGTTGAAATGTCTGAAAAATATTGAGAACCGCACTGATTTTCTTTTCTACTCTTTCTTTTCTTAACTATTTCTTTTTCTTTCACTTTCTTTATCGTTTCTCTTCTTTTTTTCTTTCTTTTTTTTTTTTACTTTCTTTTTCTTTCCTTCTTCTTCGTTATAGTAGACGCAGCTGAATCAAGTCAATTAACTCACAAATTTTCAAATTAAAATCTTTCTCATAATAATTTCTCATAAACTGTTCTCATTAATTTTAACCAAAGTCATTGTGCAATAACTTTTACCATCAAGAAGAAGGCCGAAAACGACTGTATTTATCCAGCTATAAGAAACTCTATAATGTTGACTCAAATACTCTATAGTTATTACAGTCTGTGGTCTATAAAACTGGCTGTAAGCAGCCACAAGCTTCATTCTAACTTCCACCGAAATCTTTATCAGTTTAAAGGTTCTAGAGAAGTGTTAAAGGAAAATGATTGTTTCAGCGCTGTGTACATTGGTGGTATTCCTGTTGTTGGGTAAGAGTCTTATTCTATCTTTCTGCTATTCTATCTTTTTTCGTATCGTACTCATGTATCTGAGGCACGAGTGGCGTAGTGGTTTACCATTCGCCTCTCACACCTGTGGACCGGTCGAGCCCCAGCTCGGACTGGATCATATGTGAGTTGAAATTGTTTGATGTGTTGTTCTCTCCCTTGCCACGAGGGGTTTCTCCGAGTTCTCTGGTTTCCACCCTCCGTAAAAATCAACATGTGAGTTGAGTTGAATGCATAGAATATATAACGTAGTGGTAGTGTGTGTGAGTGACAGTGGACAAAATTGTAAACTGTTCCAGTATACATGTACTGAATTGTGTAAAAAAGGATTTATATACATTTTATCTTAATAGTATTTGAAATTACATTCCAAAAAGTAGATCTCTCTTGAGAGAGGCATTACTAGTAAAAGGGATTGAATATGAACACCAATCTAGCAAGGCTTACTATAAAAACTCCTCGAGATGTAAGTGCAAGTACGTGGAGGGTCAACTCGCTCGGGAATTTTCTATTTCATGAATATGAAAATGTGCATTCAGATTTTATTCAAGAGTTTCATTTCCTTAATTTAGGACATTTTGACGAGTCAGCAAAAAATTGTAGGCCTATTTCAAACCTCCATACTTCTTCCCCTGCCACCGCAGTCTCGCCCATTGTCTCTATCAAACTATGACTAAATTCTTGTCTGGTCTTTATTACAGGTGCATTCGAAGGTAGCAATGGTAAGTGTCGAAAAAATCTTATTGATTAATTTATCCATCCATCCATCCATCCATCCATCCATCCATCCATCCATCCATCCATCCATCCATCCATCCATCCATCCATCCATCCATCCATCCATCCATCCATCCATCCATCCATCCATCCATCCATCCATCCATCCATCCATCCATCCATCCATCCATCCATCCATCCATCCATCCATCCATCCATCCATCCATCCATCCATCCATCCATCCATCCATCCATCCATCCATCCATCCATCCATCCATCCATCCATCCATCCATCCATCCATCCATCCATCCATCCATCCATCCATCCATCCATCCATCCATCCATCCATCCATCCATCCATCCATCCATCCATCCATCCATCCATCCATCCATCCATCCATCCATCCATCCATCCATCCATCCATCCATCCATCCATCCATCCATCCATCCATCCATCCATCCATCCATCCATCCATCCATCCATCCATCCATCCATCCATCCATCCATCCATCCATCCATCCATCCATCCATCCATCCATCCATCCATCCATCCATCCATCCATCCATCCATCCATCCATCCATCCATCCATCCATCCATCCATCCATCCATCCATCCATCCATCCATCCATCCATCCATCCATCCATCCATCCATCCATCCATCCATCCATCCATCCATCCATCCATTGAACTTATTTATCGTATTTGTAGGAGAATGCATGGATCTGCATAAGGACTGTAAGTACTTCTATTCCATTGACTATTGTCACTCAATCTACTCCGTTTGGATGAAAGACAATTGCCCAAAGTCTTGCAATTTCTGCAGCGGTGGATCTACCGGCGGTTCTGGGAGTAGCTCCTTTGCACAAGATGGTCTGCAAGCACACAATAAGTACCGCCGAATCCACAACGCACCAGACATGACTCTGAATTCGGAATTGTCACGCCAGGCGGCGTCCTATGCTGCCAAGTTAGCTAGTCGTGGAAGTCTCGTCCATTCATCGACATCCGATGGAGAAAACCTGTGGAAAACGTGTAAAGACATGACTGCAGCTGCTGTTGTTGAAAAATGGTATGGAAACTTACTCTTTTCTAAAAATCAAGCCCTTGTCGCGTTTGAATTTTTTCTCGTGCACAAGAGGATTCAACTTATGATTGAAGTGATGTACATTTTCGAATGATTTCCAAAACGAATCGATCAAAGTCTTGTTCGTGTCCCGATATAATTTGAGATGTTAGATGACAACAACAAGAAATTCTCGTTTTACATGAGAAAGAATTCAATTCTCCAGAGTAAAGCTAGAAATTCTATTCGTTCAGCCATCTAACATGGCGGTGACGCCGGCACGTGATGGTGCCAAACAACACCAGCTAATTTGACCTTCAGAACAAACTCAAGGTTAACCAATCAGAATTGATGATTCGATATCGTATTTTGATTAGCTTTTCCCATTATTCTGCCAAGAGAATTTATGAAATACAAAGTCTTCCTTCTTTAAATTAATCATAAACGCTAGTCGAACTCATGGCGGAATATTTTATTTCAATCAACAAGAAAGGTCTACATTGTATACTCGGAAAATGCTCGAAAAATGTTAACCAAAAATAGTGACCCATAATTCCTTTCGGGGAAGGCGATCAACTCAGCTGGAATGAAAAAATACTAATTGTTATTTCTTAAGCATCTAAAATGGGTTCCCTGTGTCTCTATATCATAATTCCAGGTACAACGAGGTTTGTTACTACAATTTCAACTACGGTGGGTTCAGCGGCCGCACAGGTCACTTCACGCAAGTCGTCTGGAAGGGAAGCACCGAACTAGGGATGGGAAAAGCCACCAGTGGTCGGTGTACCTATATAGTTGGTCGATATAGACGAGGGGGCAACCGTCAGGGACAGTATCGGCAGAACGTAGTGAAAGGTAGCTTTAACATATGGAGCACGTGCCAGTAGAGAGGCCGTGAAAGTCACGTGATATAGTCACGTGATGTGATAGCCATGAGTGTGACAACCTCTGAAATGAATAAATCGTGAAAGAAAAACTAATCTTTTTGCGTGGTGTTGCATTGATTAATTTATAATAATTATTATATGTAATAGCATGACTTGAGGATGATTAGTGATTTAAAGGCTTGAGGGGACATTTAATCACCAATCACCAGAAATGTCATGCTATTAGTTTGTAATATTGTGATTACCGAGGAATAAAACTGCTCTTAGGAAATATGTTAGCTTTCGTACGACATACTTTAGGGAATTTGCCTTTGTTAAATGCGACAATGGCGAATTGAACCAGCATTCATTCATTCGTGGTGCTTTATTCTAATTCACTTTGGTTTGCCTAGAGCGGTATTAATGAAGTGTTTTCAAACCGTCTTGATTACGTCACAAATCGTAAGAAAAATTCCCGATGTAGTGAACACATGCGCAAAGATTACTTAATGGGTCCCACAAGTGCTCAGTGGGTGTTGAATAGTGTGTAGTGCAGAATCATTGCTTCAAATTTAATTTCTAATTGGGTCAATGCGATCCAGCCATGGTCCCGGTGATTGTCATATGAGGGGCCATGCCTCATGATTATATTCATGAGGCATATTTAGTCTAAATATCCCTCATTACTATTCATCAAGAGAGATGCTAGACCTTAAACATCCCTCTGGAAACGATAGATCCCGAGGTAATCATATGATATAATAATAATAACCGATAATAATAATAATAATGAAAATAATAATAATCTTTATTATTGTGTCAGAATACCTAGTTTACATGCATGAAGGCAAACTAATTGTGGACACCTATCTACCCCTCTTTATGAAGACATTAAAAACATCCCTCCCCTCCCCCCAAAAAAGCCCTAACCTAACAAGTGAATGCAAAGTTTCCTTTTGAGTGACTACACACAAACGGCGGTAGTATTCTATAACAGTTTAGTATTCTTTCATGACGTCTATTAATATATAGTACTGCGCATGCTCAGTTTGGTGGCATGATGCAATAAAAGACCATCAGACTGTTACCCTCTTCCTCTCATGTTTAACTTGGATTCATTTCATACGGTTGGAAATCACTGATTTGAAAAAATAAGGTACTTGCCACTACTTGTCCTAATTAGCAAACGTTAGCGCTAGGGTTTCTAACCCCAACTTCGCTAGGGCTTGTGCTAGGGTTAGGGTTGGGATGACAAGGATTAGTGCTAGGGTTAGGGTTTGCGCTAGGGTTAGGGTTAAGGGTTAGGGTTTGCGCTAGGGTTAGGGTTAGGTGGGACAGGGTTAGGGTTTCTAATGAGATTAATGAGATTCATTTAATTCGAATAATTTATTCCTTTTTACATTTTTGTCATTTTTTCGTGAAACAAATCAAAGTCATATTCTTTTGTTTGTTCATATTTTTTTCTCACTTCTTGTGCCGCACGTTTCTATATTCTTGAGGGTGTTGCACAAATTTATGTAGTTCAAGTTATGAATGTATATTAATATTCATTCTTCCTTACTGTGTTGTTGGGCTTATCGCCAGTGAAGTCAGTTGTCATATATTCAAGATACCTGGATGAAACTAAAGGCTTACTGCAACAGATTACTTCATATCGACTATGATTTATCGATTCTTTGATGTATTACCCTTCATACTCGAGAGGTGAGTCACAGTTTTATTATCATGAACATTAGCTATTCCACCAAACGTGCTTATCATCACAACTTGGCGTGTTCGCTTTTTATCGTTTGCGTTCTGTTTTGATATTTGTTCTTCACCTCTTCTCTCGCTTGCGCGCTCACTTCAACATTAAACTTCAACGTTTAAGAGATTATTGCTTCTTTTGCTTCAGGAATCGACCACCAGACCACACGATATGAATCAAGATTGCTATGGAACATGTAAACAAGATGGCGGGCCTGTGGATTCAAGGTATTCCTAGTATCATATAGATGCACTGAACTGTATACATTCTTGGACTTCGAATATCATTGCAAGGTATCTAATAGTTTCCCTTGCAGCCGTTCTTAGTGTCGGTCTCGAAGGCCACTAGGTATTTAAAGGCACTGAATTTTATTTGAGAATATGGTACGTGATTTACATGGGATTGGAATAAAGCGACGATTTGACTTGGGGAGGGGTGGGATAGGGAAAATGACACCTATTTTATATCAATCTAGTAAGATGATGGTCAAACTAGATTTTAATTTTGATGATTTCTCCTTTGAATATGCACAACATTTCTATCCTTGCTTTTCGTCCAACATTTTTAAATTCTTAAAGGACAAAGCAAATATAGAACAATGCAATTGAAGGTATATACTTCATTACAAAATGCTATGAATGCACTGGTGTATTTTGTTGAGAACAGTTAAACTTAGATATCATACATCATATTTGTTTTAGTTTGTTTTCGACTATTTTTAGATTTAATGATTTACACGAAATTAATGATTAACGTAGCAGCGAAACTCAATCTCGCCAAATGCAAACAATGACGCTTTTGATCCTTGAATAACATCGATATACACGCACTTTACAAGTCAAAGACATTTACCCTATGAAAGACTGACTCTAGAACCCGTGATTCGCCACCAGATGTAAGTAAGATTAATTCCATATATATTCTGTTAAAGCATAGGAAATTTCCCCATATATGTAGACTAATTTTAGGTATTATTGTTATATTTTAGCGAACCTTGCACTACTTAGTACTTGTACTTGTAATTGCTTGTGACCCTGATTTGATATTAAACCTCGAGACTGATTAAAACAAGCGTATCGAATGGCGGCGAAATAGACATCCCCTGATATCCCTAACAGTTCGATCTGAAGAGCAAAATAAGAGAAAATTTTACGTTATTTCAATCGTTAAAGCCCCGAGTTTAGAAACCAGTAATTTGACACCGACCGCATGGAAGATAAGGAAATTAAGGAATTGGAAGATGGACGCGCGGTGCTTCCGGAACAAGAAAGACAAATTCCGAGAAAATCCGGCCGACAGGCAAAGATAAAACCGGAGCACGCGGAATACTTCCAATCTATGCGATGCGAAAGACTTATTTCTGACCTCAGGGGTTCTGAGACAGGAATCGAAGAAATAATACAGAAAATCCAGCAATGCGACGCCGTGTCTGACCCAGCAGGGGCAAAAGCGGCAATCGAAAGCCTTGAAAATGAATGGGGAAAATACCAAGAAATTTACAACGACCTCGCCAAAATTATTGTAGACACCACGGAGCTGCAAGCAATAAGCATGAAAAGTCGAGAACTCGGCCGACGAATTTACGAACAAAGAGGAGCTCTTATACACGTTCTGCAGGAGTCGGCGAGTAGCCCCTTTCCGAGTGATAACGTCCCACGTCCTACCCCACAGGACGATGCAAGGTCCATAATGTCAATGAAGTCAGGAGCGAGTAAATGCTCCTCCACGTCCTCGAAAGCGCGCGCTGCCGCCAGATCAGCCAGGATCGCTAAGCTCAAGCTAGAACAAGCAATAAAGAGATCGGAGCTAAAACAAAGGCAGATTCGAGAAGAGGCGGAGCTAGAAAGGACCAGAGTTGAGCTGGAGACAAAGAGAGCCGAAAGCGAGCTGAAAGACCACCTCCAGCAACTGCAAGACGAAATGGAGTGCGCCAAATATGAGGCCCAGCTGCTAGAAAAGGAAGAAGGCGACGAAATGCGACAAAGGAAAGAAATGGAATTTGAAATAGAAGGACAGTACAGCCAGCAGAAGAAAACTCCAACAGACGTTAAAGAAGAAAACACAGCACCTATGAAACCAATCAAGACATCAACGCCGAACAGAGACCAAGACCTGGATGAGCGAAAGGGTCTTGTGGTTGATCCTCCCCACTCGACGATACCAAATACCCGCCAAGACCGAGCTGAAGTTGAACATCGATTCGATGAACCCAAGTCCTACTGGTACCAAGATCCAAGGAATCCAAGCCTCGACCAGACCCTAGCTACCACATTGGTGCAGATAAACCAGCAGCTGATGAGCGCAATGAAACAAAATTCGGAGTCCACGATTGTCATGAAATCCATGATGCAAAGACAAGGCATCCCGAAACCTGACCCTCCAAAGTTCTCTGGAGATCCTGCCGAATTTCCGGTCTTCAAGCTAAGAATGCAGGACTGGCTAGAAGAAAGGGGCTTGACGGAGAAAGAGAAAATATCGCATCTGCTGAGCTTTGTTGAAGGAGACCCAAAGGAAGCCATCACTTACTGCGAAATAGAAAAAAACGGATACGCAGAAGCCATGGCGATCTTGGAATCCCAGTACGGCCACCCAGCAAAGGTTGTCCGAGCATGCATTAAAAGAATAACGGATGGTCCCAGGATCGAGAGAGGGAACAAGACTGCCCTTACGAAACTCCGAAACAACCTTCAAACTGTCATCAAGGCCCTTCGCCACAACGAAAGATACCTCTACGAGATGAACGCATGCTACAACATAGAAAGAGTAATCGACAGACTCCCTCTCCACATGCAGGTGGAATGGGCTAAAGGCGTCCCTAGAATTCGCGACGAAACGGACACCGGCCCTGACCTCACTCACGTCTTCAGCCTGGTAGACAAGCAAGTGAAGATCATGAATGATCCCCAATTTGGTCATATCATGAGCAATCATCAAGCCTCGAGTTCACCCATGAAACCTGGCAAGATGAGCACAGCTTCGAAGCCCATCACCAGCTACCGCAAGCCACTAGCTACCATGGCAACCGATGTGAAGAAAGAAAGAAAGACCTGCATGTGTTGTAAGAGCCAGCATGATCTGAAGGACTGCGAAGTCTTTTCTAAGAAATCAACGGAAGAAAGGTGGACGCTCGTAAAGGAACAAAAACTCTGTCATCTGTGCTTAGCTTCGGGACACATGAGGAACCAGTGCCGGTCCACCGAGAAATGTCCATGCAAGGCACCACTACCCCACCATAAGCTGCTGCATCGGGACCAGAGACCACAGCAAGCACTCAGCCAACCCCTGCAACCCTTTGCACAACCTGTATCAGGAGTAGTTAAGAAAGAGATCGACACGCGAGCGACACTCAGCCAGAAGCAAGGCCAAATCATTCTGCTACATGTGGTGCCAATCCGAGTGATAAGCGATGCAGGTGAATCCGTAACCACTTACGGCCTCCTAGATAACGCTAGTCGGGGGACTATAATCTGCTCCCAGCTTGCAGAGAAGTTGGGCATTGATGCCCGAAGCTCCCAGTCGCAGTGACCACAGTCCTTGACACACAAGACCGAGAATACAAGGAAGTATCCTTTAAACTCCAGGCTGCCCAATCAACCGACAAAGATCCCATCCTAGAGGTAGAACAAGGCCTCTCTGGTGAGCTAAAAATAAACGAGAGGGTATTGCCACACGAAATAATCCTTGACCAGCACCCACACCTGTCTGACATTAGCATACCCGAAGTAGACTTAAAGAAAGTGATGTTAATAATCGGCGAAGACGTGAGAAAGGCGCACATTCCCGAGGACGTTCGCGCGCCCGCAGACGGCGAAGAAAGTGAGCTGTACGCCACAAGAACAGCACTTGGCTGGACGATTGCGGGTCCGCACACAACGGGAACTCCCAGCGCAAAGAGAGAGACAAGCTTCAACTTCACGGACACGAACAAAGATCTGAGTCGCCAGCTTGAACGGTTCTGGAAGATCGAGAGAGTAGGAATCGAGGATTCAACAGACACCTCGAAGTCGGTGGAGGACCACAGAGCAGAAGACGTACTTCGAAGGTCCACGAGGCTCGTCAATGGACACTACGAGACGGGTCTACTCTGGAAGGAGGACGATCCTCGCCTACCCAATAACAGGAAGATTGCAGAATCTCGACTGAACAGCCTCAAACGGAAATTTCAACGCGATCCAGATTTCGAAGACAAGTACAGAAAGGTAATCCAGGAATATGTACAACGAGGATACGCGAAAAGGCTGACGCCAGATGAAGCGCAAAGGACCACTCCCAAGACCAACTACCTGCCGCATCACGGAGTTACGAATCCCAACAAACCTGGCAAGGTGAGAGTCGTCTTCGACGCAGCTGCCAAATTCCAAGAAACCTCCCTGAACAAGAACCTGTTGCAAGGTCCAGATCTGTCAAACAATTTAAATGGAGTACTGATGAGATTTCGTCAGGATAGGATAGCGCTAGTGGCAGACGTCGAAGGGATGTTTCACCAAGTCAAAGTAGCACAAGATGATCAAGACGCCTTAAGATTCCTCTGGTACGGCAATGACGTCGATGATCCCCCGGATGAGTTCGTAATGACCTCCCACATCTTTGGGGCAGCGGACTCTCCGTGCTGTGCGAATTACTGCCTGAAGAAAACAGCAGAAGATAACAGAAGCAGTTTCGACCCGGTCGTCATCGAAACCGTCCTAAGGAACTTTTACGTTGACGACATGCTTAAGGCACTCAGAAGTGAGGAAATCGCTATCAAGGTTGCCAGGGACTTGATATCCCTACTGTCAAGAGGAGGATTTAGACTGACGAAATTCACCTCCAACAGCCGTGCAGTTCTGGACTCGATCCCCAGCAAGGAAAGAGCGAACCCTACCTTGGACCTAGATTTAGACGATTTGCCAATCGAACGCGCACTTGGCGTTCAGTGGAATGTGGAACAAGACACCCTTGGCTTCAAGGTGACTAAATGCAGCAAACCTAATACGATGAGAGGCGTACTATCTTACGTCTCGTCTTTCTACGACCCGCAAGGCTTCGCCGCCCCTGTAGTTCTTCCAGCAAAACAGATACTGCAGGAGTGCTGGAAGGGAAAGCAGACATGGGACGAACCACTGGAAGGGAAGCTGCTGGAAAAATGGGAACGTTGGAAGAACCTGCTGCCCATTATGACTGAAGTCAATATCCCTCGCTGTTTCTTCGGACATCCAGCCGACGTGGATCTAGCCGACATACAATTACACCATTTTTGTGATGCGTCTGAAATAGGCTACGGCACTGTTTCCTACCTGAGAGCGACCTACCCGGATGGAACGATAACTTGCTCCTTCGTCCAAGGAAAGTCTAGAAATGCCCCGGTTCGTGCGCCGACGATCCCAAGAATGGAACTACAGAGTGCTGTCCTCGCTGTTAGAATAGACAAGTTCATCCAAACCGAGCTAGACCTGCCAATAAGCAAGACGCTCTTCTGGACCGATAGCACCATCACCCTGTACTGTTTCCTCAACGAAAGCAAAAGGTTCCAAACCTATGTTGCTAACCGAGTGAACGAGATAAGAGAAGCAACTAGGGTTCAACAGTGGCGACACTGTCCAGGAGTGCTGAACCCCGCCGACGATTGCTCAAGAGGCCTGGACGCAAAGCAGTTCACAGAATGCACAAGATGGCTCAAAGGACCCCAATTCCTCTGGGAAGGGGAAGGAAGTTGGCCGAAGCACCACGTACAGGACATCCCAGATGATGAGCTCGAGATTAAGAAGGAGAAGACATGTCTTGCAACCAAGACCAATGCGCGCACGACTCCAGCTCTCGTCCAGTTGCTCACAAGATATTCCAGTTGGACAAAGCTGCTGAAGAGCGCGGCCTGGATTATGAAGTTCCTCAAATGGTTAAAGGAAGGAAGAAAGAAACCAACACACGTGCGGCCGACAACCACCGATTTAAAGAAGGCTAAACAAAGAATCGTGGCACTCGTGCAAGCAGAGTCCTTCCCCGATGAAATCCATGATCTTGGCCGAAGGAAGGCTAGTTCTCAGGTACGAGTAAAACCCTCTAGCAGAGTAGTAAAGCTTAAACCTATGATGAATCCAAGTGAAATGATCATGCGTGTGTCGGGACGAATCACCGAGGCGCCAATAACATACGATGCAAGGCACCAAATGATCATGCCGCAACACCACTTCGTGACCGAGCTAATCATCATCCATTACCATGTACGGCTTGGCCACTGTGGACCAGAACACGTGCTGTCCAAGTTAAGAGAAGAATTCTGGATTGTCAAGGCTAGAGCAGCGATCAAGAAGGTCTTAGGAAGGTGCATCACCTGCAAGAAACAGAATGCTGAAAGAATGTCTCAGGAAATGGCTGACCTCCCCAAGGTAAGGGTGACGCCCTACGAACCGCCCTTTACCTACACAGGCATTGATTACTTTGGCCCCTTACACGTTAAGAGGGGCCGTGGTACAGCAAAGCGCTACGGATGCATTTTTGTCTGCATGACGACACGAGCCATACACCTGGAGCTAGCGCAGTCACTAGAGACGGATGCGTTTATTATGGTCCTACGACGCTTCATCAATACGAGAGGAAGTGTCAAGCAGTTACGGTCAGACAACGGCACTAACTTTGTCGGAGCAGAACGTGAGCTGCGTGCATCAATCAGAGAATGGAAACAAAAGACCATAGAAGATGAGCTCCAGCAGCATAACTGTGAATGGGTATTCCACCCACCAGGCGCATCCCATATGTCTGGAGTATGGGAAAGACTGATAAGGAGTGTCAAGCGGTCGATGAAAGCCATCCTCGGTGAAAGGACGGTGGACGAAGAAGTGCTGAGAACAGTCCTCTCCGAAGCGCAAGCAATTGCGAATTCCCGACCGCTGTGCCACAACTCTGATGATGTGAAAGACATGGAGGCGCTGACACCCAACCACCTCCTGTTACAACGCCCTGCTGTTGCTCTACCACCGGGACGCTTCGAAGACAACGACCTGCTCAGCAGGAAAAAATGGCGGCAAGTACAGATCCTGGCCAACCATTTCTGGAACAGGTGGGTCCACGAGTACTTACCCACCCTGCAAGAACGCCAGAAATGGCTCCAGCCACGCAGAGACCTGATGATTAATGACTTAGTACTTATCGCCGAAGATAACGTACCAAGAGGTCAATGGCTTCTTGGTCGCGTTATTCAGGTGTTCCCTGGTAGAGACGGACGGATACGAAGTGCAGCAATACAGACCAAGAACTCAGAGTTACATCGACCCATTAGAAAACTCTGTCTCTTAGAGGCATCGGATCAGTGAAGAAAGAAGAAAGAAGAAAGAAGAAAGAAGAAAGAAGAAAGAAGAAAGAAGAAAGAAAGGCTGCTGATTGTTACGGATAAGACAATTATACGCTAATGACGAAACCCCGGTTTCCTCATCGGGGGCCGGGATGTTGAGAACAGTTAAACTTAGATATCATACATCATATTTGTTTTAGTTTGTTTTCGACTATTTTTAGATTTAATGATTTACACGAAATTAATGATTAACGTAGCAGCGAAACTCAATCTCGCCAAATGCAAACAATGACGCTTTTGATCCTTGAATAACATCGATATACACGCACTTTACAAGTCAAAGACATTTACCCTATGAAAGACTGACTCTAGAACCCGTGATTCGCCACCAGATGTAAGTAAGATTAATTCCATATATATTCTGTTAAAGCATAGGAAATTTCCCCATATATGTAGACTAATTTTAGGTATTATTGTTATATTTTAGCGAACCTTGCACTACTTAGTACTTGTACTTGTAATTGCTTGTGACCCTGATTTGATATTAAACCTCGAGACTGATTAAAACAAGCGTATCGAATGGCGGCGAAATAGACATCCCCTGATATCCCTAACATATTTATTTTCTAAGGTTAGTGTTAGGCCTTGGTCAGTACATCTATAGTATTATGACATGAAGTATATGCCCAATTGATGACAAATTCCAATGACGTCACATCGAAAATCTGTCCACTACATATTTTGATATGGCCTTTCTATTTATTCACACACTGAGTAATCCTAACACCAGTGTTTACTCATCCATCTATTTATCCCGTTCTATTGGGTTGATCAATGCGCATGCGCATTAATGCTCACAGCTGAGGTGACAAGAGTCTCCCATATGTTCGTTTATTGATTCAGCCATCGCACCATGTATCGTAGCTAGTCTCTCTCGTTCTCTACAGTCCGAAAAGTCACCCATATTCTTTTACTACCAACTGCATTTTTTTCATTTCTATCGATGTTTGCAGTTGTATAAAAAATATATAAAATCTATTTTCGAAGTTGTTTTATTTTATTCAATCACTCTTTTCTAGTCATGTAATGTTTCTGGTTCCCACAAAGAGCGTGAAAGCCGTATTTCAGTTACAAGAATAGTGCGTTATAAACAAAAGTTTGTGGTTCGATCGATTTTGAATGAGAAAAGGCATCGTTTATTTATTCAATTTCTCTTTATTCTTTGAAGCTTTACCTTTTAAAAACGGAACAATTACAAATGGTCAGAGAGAGAGAGAGAGAGAGAGAGAGAGACAGAGAGAGAGAGAGAGAGAGAGAGAGAGAGAGAGAGAGAGAGAGAGAGAGAGAGAGAGAGAGAGAGAGAGAGAGAGAGAGAGAACGAATGAATGAATGAACTTTATTATACTCAGAATTTCATCAATAATAAAACAATTGCTTTTCATGGAAGCTGAGTTATACAGAGTTATAAAATTACAAATAAAATTATATGAAAATATTTACAGGAAATATATACATATGTATCTAGAAAATAGAGATATTTAACAAATTTCAATTTACAGAAGAGAGAGAGAGAGAGAGAGAGAGAGAGAGCTAGAGGAGTGTGGTGAAGCACGCCCTCGCCATCGGCTTCCTGGAATCACGTCGTCTTAACATGAATTGACTACCTGTCAGTCCTAAAGACATTCACTTTTTTTCCAATCTTCGAACTTTCAAATTGAAATATACTCGCATATTGACTCTGTGTTGGATAAAGACATCAAACTGCACCCATCAAGACAGACTGATCCACCATGGACGATTTCATCTGCGTCTACGTTTGAACAGCTTTCAGGTTGCAGAAAGAATGGCAAACACAGCATTATTGATCTAGAATCATGATACCATATTTACAAGGTATATAAATAACTGAAACACGCGCAAAAAAATCCGAGAAACGGCCAAAACAATTCTACCGAAAGCTGAGTTTGAGATTCGAAAATGGAGACGTTGTTACGGTATCTGATTATCCCAGTCCTCTTATCAGGTGAGTACAAAGATTTTTAACTGAATTTTGAACCTGTTTAATTCCCTTGGTAATTCTGTAAAAACTGGGGATGGACAAAAAAATAGACATGGAATTCAAAATATGACAAGTTATTTTTTTTCAATACCAAATATTTTTCTGCCGTGTTTTTCTTCCTTAAAGCTTATTTTGTGTTCTTAGTCTCTATTTACGATTTTTCTATTTGTTTTCTTAAAAGGTTTGGTCAGCCTTAGTCATGGTAAGTTAGATGCAGATGGTTTTTTTGATTCCATTCTTCCTCCCTGCCTTACTCCCTCCCTCCTTTTCTCCCTCCTTTCCTTCCTCGCTCACTGATTAACTTACATTAGCGTTTCCTACCTTGATCTTTACTTAGAAAAAAATCATACAATCATGTGACACTACTAAGTTGCGAATGTTGAGCGTATTACCACTCCGCGCGCAACAATTTTTCTTTGCTGAACGAAGAACAAGCTTTCATTAAATTTTGCAACAACAACAAAATTCGAATGCACGCAATGTTATGCGGCAAGCTGAAGGATTCTGCTGTTGCGCGTATTCTGTCTCAACTTAAACGCAATCTTTATCACCTTCCTAAAATGTCTGTACGAGTTAGATTTTAACATCTATCTATTATCCTGTTAACAGCGAGTTACGACCAAGAAGCGCTGGACCGACATAACTATTTCCGTCGCGCTCACACCGCGCCTATGATGACGCTGAACGGTGATATGTCACGATCAGCCCAGGCGTACGCAGAACGCCTAGCACGTATGGGATCCTTACAACATTCTAGTTCTAGTGAACGGCCAGGGCAGGGAGAGAATCTGGATATGACGTGTGGGAGGACTTTCACTGGGGCCACGGCAGTTGATAAGTGGTTAGTATTTTTTTTATTTCAACGGAAAAAAGGGGTTTAGAATAGGGAGAAAGGAAGGGGATGGAGAAAGATAGAAGAAGAAGAAAAACAGAGAGAGAGAGAGAGAGAGAGAGAGAGAGAGAGAGAGAGAGAGAGAGAGAGAGAGAGAGAGAGAAGGAGAAGTAAGTAGAAAGGAGGGAAAAGAAATAGTTTGATTTTTCAAAAGAGGTCTCTTTATGTGATTGTATCTTACTCGAAAACACAATTTTCAAAGTGAAGAAACCTGCGCGCGCAATGGACTACTTCGACGATGCGGCGGCCATCTTGAATCTGAATTAATGAAAAAAACTTTTTACGAGATGCCGGGGGTATACGTAGGATCTGATGAAGAAAATAACAAATCCTGGGTTTCTCTGGCGAGTGACAAGCATTTCATTTTTCTACGTAGTATCAGTCATTATTTTTACATCTTGAATCGCAAAGCATTATGGGGGGTCCAGGGGACAAAAGAAAACAAAAATGTCGGATAAAATAGAGAGTTTCGTTTATTTGTCTTTCTTTCATGTCCATCTTCTTAATTCATCTCTGGTCAAGTTGTCTAGGGGTAAAACGTTATTTCAAATCGACGCCATAAGTGTAACAAAGATTTATATATTTGCCCCCTACCAAAATGGCCGCCGCATCGTCGAAGTAGTCCATTACAGTTGATTCCCCTTTCTAACCCAGCCAATCGTACTAAAGCATTTTATAATAATCTTTTTCTATTGGTTAATACAGGTACAAAGAAGTCTGTCAGTTTGACTTCACTAATCCCAGATACGCGAGCGGCACAGGTCACTTTACCCAGCTCGTATGGAAAGGAAGTACAGAGCTTGGTATCGGTGTTGCGTCTAAGGATAGCCAGTGGGGAAAGTGTTTTTACACCGTTGGTCGCTACAGGGCTGCAGGGAACATGATGGGAAGCTTTGGTGGGAATGTTGCAAAAGGCTGTTTTGATTATAACAGCTACTGCAGGTCCAAAGGCGAGCCCTGTACGAGTCTGTCTCCTGTGAGAGATGGCCCTCTCAACCCCCCTCCCCCTCCGGTGCAAACAACAGCAGGTGAGAAAAACGCGTGAGACTCTCAATACAATAACGCAGGTTCCAATGATGAACTGATGTATGATGACACCTGTAAAAACGTCTGCGCATGCTCTAAGTCCGTATGCAAATTAGTCGAAAACGTCTTCATGCTATTGTAAAAATATTCAAATCTGACTTTCACACTTGCCTGAAGAATAGTCTTTACAAAATGCCAAAACTTAAGATCAGTTCTTGAAACTTAAGGCTAATTCTTTCATATTGTCTTTATTAACACATTATCTTCGTCTCACAAAAGTATACCCACGAAATGTTTTGTATACTCGGAGAAAACAAGCATTTATTTTCTCACTAAAACTCTATAAATTCTTGGAAAGCGTGCTGAAAGGCACGCATGCGCAAACGTTTTTCTCTAGTGTCATGTATGATACCTTAGTAAATATCATCTGAGCATGCGCAAATACTTGAAGTATTTGCGCATGCTCAGATCATATTTGCTCCGGTGTCATACATGTTCAACATTGGAACCTGCGTTGTTGTATTAGCTTAAAATTATGGCTTTTTCGCAGAACGAATTTCAACTTTATTTTCAAGTGGTGGAGGAAGCAGTTCCTTTGCAGAAGAAGGTTTGAACAAACACAACGAATACCGCAGCATTCATAGCGCGCCCGACATGACCCTGAATGCTTATATGAATCGTGAAGCCGAGGCTTATGCTGCCAAGATAGCAAGAATGGGTCGGCTTACTCATTCCAATTCTCGAGATGGTGAGAATCTGGCCATGTCTTGTGGAAGAGAATTCACTGCTGCTGCTGCGACTAAGATGTGGTAAGTGCCCAGGAACTGAATGACGAAAAACTCCTTCTAAAAAATTACCTTTGATAAGATTTCTTTCCCATTGTCTTCCAGTAATTCATCCAATCACGAAGCGTAGTTACGGCTACAGTACGGCTACGAATCTGCCGTTTCCCACTCATACGAAAACCGCTCTAACTCTGCTTATTGGTGGTATTTACGTTTGGTTATCCCACGTGATCATACCTCATCTTGGTGTCATGTTTTCCCATTTCAGACCACGTGTCATTCCCCAGAGTATAATTTCTTTGTTTAACGGTTGTGCATGAGGCGATACATGAATATGGAAACAACTAAAACAAAGAATCTTATTCTCAAGGGAATGACACGCTACGTGGTCTGAAATGAAAAAAACACATTGTTATTTCTTAAAAATCTGAATTGGGTTCCCTGTGTTTCTATATCGTAATTCCAGGTACGACGAGGTTTGTTACTACGATTTCAACTACGGTGGGTTCAGCAGCCGCACAGGTCACTTCACGCAAGTCGTCTGGAAGGGAAGCACCGAACTAGGGATGGGAAAAGCCACCAGTGGTCGGTGTACCTATGTAGTTGGTCGATATAGACGAGCGGGCAACTACAAGGGACAGTATCGGAAGAATGTACTGAAAGGAAGCTTTAGCAGAGGGAGCACGTGCCAGTAGAGAGGCCGTGAAAGTCACGTGATGTAGTCACGTGATGCGATAGTCATGGGTGTGACAACCTCTGAAATGAATAAATCGTAAAAGAAAAACTAATCTTTTTGCGTGGTGTTGTTGCATTGATTAATTTATAGCGGAGCTCCCGCGCGGGCCGAAGGCCCGCGCGAGCGGAGCACCATACTTAAGAAAAAATGGTAACCCATCGAGTTGATTTTTCATGGCTTGATTACGTCATCATCTTGTCCATACATACGTACATACATACATACATACATACGTCCGTCTACGTCCGTCCGTGTACCACTTTGCACAGGGTTCCCGCGCGCTTTGCTTACTCACAAATGCACAGAAAAATTGCAATGTAGTCAAAGATGGATCAAGAAGTATTTTTTCTTATTTTTGCAATGCGAAAAATACGTTTAGTCGAAGTCATGTCTGTCTTAAAGTGAACAAAAACAATTTTTCGACTTTAGCGACTTGCTAAAGAAGATTTAGCGAGGGAAAGCGAGGGAAGATTCTTAATCTTACGATGAAGTTTCGTGACTGAAACTTCAGTGAGAGAAAAAGTGGCCTGTAGACCAGAAAAACCTGATTATACTGCAAGAATGATATTTCAGTTCCGTAGAAAACACTTCATAGAAGGTAAATTCATTAATTTTAACTAATATTTCGTAAAAAATCGACAAGAAATGTGTAAACTAGCTGGAGAAACTCTCAGACAAGCCAAGGACGTTGGTTCGGCAAACATTGTCAGAAAAACTTGGATAGTTTGTCGTTTTTACTGCATTCTAGATTTTTATCATCTTTTTCTTCAATACTTATGAACCAAAAAAGCGATATTTGAAGCTTTGATCTTTTGTTTTTGATCCCATTTCAAGAAAAAAGGCTAAGACTTAGTAAAAAGACTTGGTTCTTTGAAAAAACATATTTGACGGCCAGCGAACCTCACGCGAAGTCAAAACAAGATTCCAGTTTCATAATCATATGAATATTTTGACATTTTTATAGATAATTTATTTTAATGTTGAATGAAATATGAAAAAGAAATACATATCACACCAAATATTTGCTATTTATCTGGCTTTTCCAGCTATTACTATTACACAATCGCAAAAATGATGAGCTTGTTTTTTTTTTTATGGATAAGCTTATGTTTTTGTAAGATATTTCGCTCGATAATAAAGTTAAGAATAAATCTGAAAAAAAAACTTTTCAAAGACCAACTTACTAACAAAGAAAATGATTATCTTGCATTAATGAATATGTCTCTTTTTACATGTGAAGTTCAAGTGAATGTAAGCTTAAGCTTATCAGTAATATTTTTCGACAATTTTCAGTGTAGTTCACTTTCCACCTAAAAAACTTACAACTTTGATTACTAAGATTTGCTGAATAAAATCCTTTGTTCTATACATGTATTCATATGCTCTACGATCTATGATTATTTTTCTTCGAATTGAAAAGTTTTGTAATGCTTTTGAAGGCTTAAAATAATGGTTTTTCTTTTAGTTTTTCCTCCTGGATTCTGGTAAAATCAAACGAAGTGGTAACGCTATAACCAGCGTTATGCCGCGTCACACAATTGTCACGTTTTTAGCACTAAATATACTATTTATGGGAGCTCCGCTTTTAGGCAGTGCCTAAATCTATATATTAAGTAATAGCATGACTTGAGGATGATTAGTGATTAAATGTCCCCGAAAGCCGACCGAGGTTTTGTTGAAGTCCCGACGCCGTAGACGGAGGAACTTTAACTAAACCTCCCGAGGCTTGAGGGGACATTTAATCACTAATCACCCGAAATGTCATGCTATTAGTTTGTAATATTGTGATTACCGAGGAATAAAACTGCTCTTAGGAAATATGTTAGCTTTCGTACGATGCATAAAATTACAAAGTTTTACAAAGTTGTTGATTTGCGGCATACTTTAGGGAATTTGCCTTTGCTAAATGCGACAATGGCGAATTGAACCAGCATTCATTCATTCGTGGTGCTTTATCCTAATTCACTTTGGTTGGCCTATAGAGCGGTATTAATGATAGTGTTTTCAAACCGTCTTGATTACGTCACAAATCGTAAGAAAAATTCCCGATGTAGTGAACACATGCGCAAAGATTACTCAATGGGTCCCACAAGTGCTGGGGTGTTGAATAGTGTGTAGTGCAGAGTCTTTGCTCCAAATTTCCGAATGGGTCAATGCGATCCAGTCATGGTCCCGGTGATTGTCATATGAGGGACCATTCCTCATGAATAGTGATGAGGGATATTAATCTAAATATCCCTCATTACTATTCATCCAGAGGGATGTTAGATGTTAGACGAGGTAATCATGAAATAATAATAATAACAATAATAATAATAATAATAATAATCTTTAATATTGTGTCAGAATACCTAGTTTACATGCATGAAGGCAAACTAATTGTGGACACCTATCTACCCTCTTTATAAAAACATTAAAAACAACCCTCCCCTCCCCCCAAAAAAGAAAGCCCTAACCTAACAAGTGAATGCAAACATTCCTTTTGAGTGACTACACACAAACTGCGGTAGTATTCTATAACAGTTTAGTATTCTTTCATGACGTCTATTAATATATAGTACTGCGCATGCTCAGTTTGGCGGCATGATGCAATAAAAGACCATCAGACTGTTACCCTCTTCCTCTATTGTTCAGCTTGGTATCATTTCATACGGTTGGAAATCGTTGAATTGAGAAAATAAGGTACTTGCCACTACTAGGGTTTCTAATGAGATTAATGAGATTCATTTAATTCGAATAATTTGTCCCTTTTTACATTTTTGTCATTTTTTCGTGAAACAAATCAAAGTCATATTCTTGTGTTTGTTCATAATTTTTCTCACTTTTCGTGTCGCACGTTTTTATATTGTTGAGGTTTTTATTTTACACGAATTTATTTAGTTCAATTTATAGATGCATTAATATTCATTCTTCCTTACTGTATTGTTGGGCTTATCGCCAGTGAAGTCAGTTCTCATATATTCAAGATACCTGGATGAAATTAAAGGCTTACTGCAATAGATTACTTCATATCGACCATGATTTATCGATTCTTAGATGTATTACCCTTCATACTCGAGAGGTGAGTCACAGTTTTATTATCATGAACATTAGCTATTCCACCAAACGTTCTTATCATCACAACTTGGCGTGTTCGCTTTTTATCGTTTGCGTTCTGTTTTGATATTTGTTCTTCACCTCTTCTCTCGCTTGCGCGCTCAGTTCAACATTAAGTTGTCACGTTTAAGAGATTATTGCTTCTTTTGCTTCAGGAATCGACCACCAGACCACACGATATGAATCAAGATTGCTATGGAATATGTAAACAAGATGGCGGGCCAGTGGATTCAAGGTATTCCTAGTATTATATAGATGCACTGTACTGTATACATTCTTGGACCTCAAATATCATTGCAAGGTATTTGATAGTTTCCCTTGCAGCCGTTCTTAGTGTCGGTCTCGAAGGCCACTAGGTATTTAAAGGCACTGAATTTTATTTGAGAATATGGTACGTGATTTACATGGGATTGGAATAAAGCGATGATTTGACTGGGGGAAGGGTGGGATAGGGAAAATGACACCTATTTTATATCAATCTAGTAAGATGATGGTCAAACTAGATTAGAATATTGATCATTTCCCCCTTGAATATGCACAACATTTCTATCCTTAATTTTCGTCCAACATTTTAAAAATTTTTAAAAGACGAAGCAAATATAGAACAATGCAATTGAAGGTATATACTTCATTACAAAATGCTATGAATGCACTGGTGTATTTATTTTGTAAGGTTAGTGTTAGGCCTTGGTCAGTAAATCTATGGTATTATGACATGAATTATATGCCCATTATATTTATTCACACACTGAGTGATCCTAACACCAGTGTTTACTTATCCATCTATTTATCCCATTCTATTGGGTTGCTCAATGCGCATGCGCATTAATGCTCACAGCTGAGGTGACAAGAGCTTCCCATATGTTCGTTTATTGATTCAGCCATCGCACCACCATGTATCGTAGCTAGTCTCTCTCGTTCTCTACAGTCCGCAAAGTCACCCATATTCTTTTACTACCAACTGCATTTTTTCCATTTTGATCGGTGTTTGTAAGATGTATGAAAATCTATTTTCCATGTTGTTTTATTTTATTCAATCACTCTTTTCTAATTTTCCGCAATTATGCGCAGTAGAAAACAGAAATGTTGATTCTTGCGCAATATAAGTTAATAAATTATTATTATTATTATTATTAATTATTATTCTAGTCATGTAATTTTTCTGGTTCCCACAAAGAGCGTGAAAGCCGTAACATGCAATTTTTTAAACTCAAATATTATGAAGTAGGCGTTTCTGGACAAAATAACAGTTTTTGGCGATATTTTTACTTGTGGGATGGTAAAATATTAGACATACAATCTGTTTTGTTCCAAGAATCCAAAAGTTAGTAAAATCAACGTACTTTTAAGACAACTCATACCAGACAGATTTTGGAGATGAAAAGTTTATTTCACATCAGGCATCATGATTCATTGCTAAATGAAAATTCCTGGAAAAATATATTCCCTCTTGTATTATTTCTCACTTAAAGAAGAAGAAGATTTTTCAGTAATGAGAGTGAATTTCTTCCATATTTCGAAAAAGAGCAAAAATCATAAATATATCAATGCTAAAATTATGTAAGTGAGAAACTAGCTTGCCACAGTTAGAATGAACCAGGATAAAATGTATCAAGCAATTGCTTAATACATCGGACCAGCGTATAATGTATCAAGCAATTTCTTAATACATCGGACCAGCGTAAAACGTATCAAGCAATTTCTTAATACATCGGACCAGCGTAAAATGTATCAAGCAATTTCTTAATACATCGGACCAGCGTAAAATGTATCAAGCAATTTCTTAATACATCGGACCAGGCTAAAATGTATTCGGAAATTTCTTAATGCATTGATCACTGTCCCAGATGAAATCCTTCTTTTAGATAAACAAATAGAGAAACAATGCTGAAAGATATAAATAATTTATTGGTTAATAAATAACTGTGAAAGAGTCAAGCTTACACATATTGATTTTAAACTTACTTGCCATGCTACTAATACCATCGATTAAAAAAATAAAGGTTTGCGGAATAACTATTAAGATGAGGAAAACAGTGTTTCAAACTCATGAAAGGCTTAAAGTTAATTTCACAAGTAACCGTTAAAGTATCCGTTCATCTCGATGCTAGCTTTTATAGTCGAGTCCACACAAATTTCTTGAATCGGTTCTCTTCCAATGTACGCTTACTGTTCTGCTTACTGATCTGCTCCGAGTGGAACTATTTGTGGACTCCAGACTGGAAGGTGATCGTTTGCAATTTGATGTACTAGCTTACGATTAAGTTAATCTAAAGAACATTCGAAGTATATCTCTTTGCTTGTGTATATGAAGACGTATGCCGGGTCTGTTAGTTATAAAAATATTAACTGACCAGCTGAGACTGCGCATGCCCACGTGTTTCAATATACAAATCTTATTGGTTCATTCAAAAAAGAGCGGGTAATTCAGTTGAAGTTTATTGATGCTAGACCATGGCGCCATCACTTTCTCCATTTAAAGTTCTACTGTCTTCTTTGGTTTTATTATTTACATGATATCTTGAGAGCTAAAGACTAGCGCTTCATGGACATGTAGATATTTGACTCCCAGGGATTGTATTAACAAGCAGCGTGGGCATTTACGACAGCGAGGAATGTGTTCTCAACGGTAGAATAAGTATGGTTGTACCAGTAGTAGTTGCCTATTACCTAAAAGATATGTTTCCCCTTTATCGGGGAATATTTAAAGCTTGAAACGTATCCAAACGAAACGAGATCCCAAAGACTAAGATACATATGAATTCAAAACAATTATAATATTGTTGTTAGCGGGTCAGCTGAGGTCAAATCCAAGATATTTGTGATCTCAACTTGCACCAACACATGTAATCTAAGTTACCCTGATGTTAGCTGAGTCTCAGGTTTTGATTCAAAAGCCAAAGAGTAGCTATAAATATTGTCTTTTAGTGTGATAAATCACGGAGTGTCCTAGTATACTGTTTGGCTCAAAATTGTTTACTAAATTCCTGCTGACTCTCTTCCTTAGAATTATAAACTCAGGCATTTCCCTGCTTGTCGTTCTTTAAGATTTTTAAGTCACAAGCCAGACAATATACTCTCTCTTGATCGCAAAATATTACTAAGAGAACTTACATAAAATGTTTCTAAAGATAAAATATATAGTCTGTTCTCTATCATGGTCTAACTGCTGAATTAACCTGATATTTTACCCTAGTCCGATGTATTAAGAAATTGCTTGATACGTTTTACGCTGGTCCGATGTATTAAGAAATTGCTTGATACATTTTACGCTGGTCCGATGTATTAAGCAATTGCTTGATACATTTTACGCTGGTCCGATGTATTAAGCAATTGCTTGATATATTTTACGCTGCTCGGATGTATTAAGAAATTGCTTGATACATTTTACCCTGGTTCAAAATAAAGGAAATGCGTGTATTTATTGCTGTATTCAATAAAATAATTTTTGATCCATAAATGTGTCTTTCTGGTAAATATTTAAGTGACTTTATAATTTTCGTGCTGTGTATGATGGTAATGGTAAAATATTTCCATAGGAAGCAAAATTTTGCGACAACCACGCCTACTTCAGAATATTTGAGTTTAAAAAATTGCATGTTCCGTATTTCAGTTGCAAGAATAGTGCATAATAAACAAAAGTTTGTGGTTCGATTGATTTTTAGTAATAAGAAAAGGCATTGTTTCTTTATTCGATTTCTCTGACACATCGTCTTAACATAAATTGACTACCTGTCACGGCTAAAGACATTCATTTTTTTCCCATCTTCAAACTTTCAAATTGTGAAATACACTCGCATATTGACTCTGTGTTGGATAAGGACATCAAACTGCACCCATCAAGACAGACTTATCCACCATGGAGGATGTCATCTGGGGGTCTACGTTTGAACAGCTTTCAGGTTGCAAGAAAGAACAGCAAACACAGCATTATTGATCTAAAATCGTACCATATTTACAAGATATATAAACAACTGAAACACACGCGCAAAAAGATCCGAGAAACGGCCAAAACAAATTCTGCCGAAAGCGGAGTTCGAGATTCGAAAATGGGGTCGACGTTGTTACGGTATCTGGTTATTCCAGTCCTTTTATCAGGTGAGTACAAAGAATTTTAACTGAATTTTAAACCTGTTTAATTCCCTTGGTAATTCTGTGAAAACTGGGGATGGACAAAAAATAAACATGGAATTCAAAATATGAAAAGTTATTTTTTCAATACCAAATATTTTTCTGCCGTTTTTCTTTCTTAAAAAGTCAAATTTTAAAGTATATTTTGTGTTCTTAGTCTCTATTTACGGTTTTTCTTTTTTTTTTCTTGAAAGGTTTGGTCAGCCTTAGTGATGGTAAGTTAGTCCCTGCCTTTCTCCCTTCCTCCTTTTCTCCCTCCTTTCCTTCCTTGCTCACTGAATAATTTACATCAGCGTTCCTACCTTGATTCTTACTTAAATCATGCAATCATGTGACACTATTAAGTTGCGAATGTTGAGCGTATTACCACTTCGCGCGCAACAATTTTTCTTTGCTGAACGAAGAACAAGCTTTCATTAATCTTTGCAACAACAACAAAATTAGGTTGCACGCAATGTTATGCGGCAAGCTGAAGGATTCTGCTGTTGCGCGTATTCTGTCTCAACTTAAACGCAATCTTTATCCCCGTCCTAGAGTGATTACAATAAACCCGTTCAACAAAATCTGTTAGTCAAAGTCTACGACTATCTGCTAGCGTTTATTAGTGTGTATTGGCCTAGTGTAACTAGCTCATGTGTGAAGACTACAACTTTATTGATTAATTTTAGCAAGACGAAATAACGGTCTCATTCTACTGAAAAACAATATTTTTACTACGAGTCATTTGCTTTACAAATTTTAAACTGTAAATAAGTAATTCATTCCGTGTAAAAGATTGAATTAAAGCTTTGCCGTTTTGCCTTCTACAATCTTTCCAGTTATCCGACTTAAAAATTGAAATACATATAAATGTCAATAAACATGTATAGACTACATTCATTTGTTGTCTGTTTAATAATTTTTGTTTTAGACTATTTGTAGTCTACTTAGAGTATATTAGCTAGTACTTGTGATTAATAGTGCTTATTAGTCTAGTAATTGTTGAACGGGTTTATTGGAATCACTCTAAAATGTCTGTACGAGTTAGATTTTGAAATGTATCTATTATCCTGTTAACAGCGAGTTACGAGCAAGAAGCGCTGGACCGACATAACTATTTCCGTCGCGCTCACACCGCGCCTATGATGACGCTGAACGGTGATATGTCACGATCAGCCCAGGCGTACGCAGAACGGCTAGCACGTATGGGATCCTTACAACATTCTGGTTCTAGTGAACGGCCAGGGCAGGGAGAGAATCTGGCTATGACGTGTGGGAGGTCTTTCACCGGGGCCACGGCAGTTGATATGTGGTTAGTAGCTTTTTTTTATTTCAACGGAAAAAGGGGTTTGGAATAGGGAGAAAGGAAGGGGATAGAGAAAGATAGAAGAAGAAGAAAAATAGAGAGAGAGAGAGAGAGAGAGAGAGAGGAGAAGTAAGGAGGGAAAAGAAATAGAGGGAAAGTTTGATTTTTCAAAAGAGGTCTCTTATGTGATTGTAACTTACTCGACGACACAATTTTCACAAGAAACCTGCGCGCGCAATTACAGTTGATTCCCCTTTCTAACCCAGCCAATCATACTAAAGCATTTTATAATAATCTTTTTTCTATTGGTTAAAACAGGTACAAAGAAGTCTGTCAATTTGACTTCACTAATCCCAGATACGTGAGCGGCACAGGTCACTTTACCCAGCTCGTATGGAAAGGAAGTACAGAGCTTGGTATCGGTGTTGCGTCTAAGGATAGCCGGTGGGGAAAGTGTTTTTACATCGTGGGTCGCTACAGGGCTGCAGGGAACATGATGGGAAGCTTTGGAAGGAATGTTGCAAAAGGCTGTTTTGATTATAACAGCTACTGCAGGTCCAAGGGCGAGCCCTGTACAAGTCTGCCTCCTGTGACAGATGGCCCTCCCAACCCCCCTCCACCTCCGGTACCAACGACAGAAGGTGAGAAAAACGCGTGAGAAAATATTTGCGCATGCTCAGATGATATTTACTAAGGTATCATACATATCCATCATTGGAACCTGCGTTATTGTATTCGCTTGAAATTATGGCTTTTGCGCAGAACGAATTTCAACTGTATTTTCATTGGCTAATGCAGCCAGGAAACCACACGAACATGTTCCAAAAAAAGACAGATTCAGCTTGATTCTCATTCTTGAATTCCATCATTTCATAATTTCGCTCAAGGACGTCAATATATTAAAGAGCTGAACGCAATAGGCCTCAAGCATGATGACATTTTATACCTACACCTCCAGAATCCCTTTTGTTAGCATTGTTTGTTGTGCTAATTTTCACTATTGTCTTGGTATTCTCAAAGGAGTATTAACTTTCCCACCGAATCAAAGAAGATCTAGCTAATTTTTCATCCTTTTCTTTTATCTTCAGGGTCTTGTTTTGACAATAATAAAAACTGTGACTACTGGAAATCAAACGGATATTGTGACAGCTATCGTGACTACATGAATATCAATTGTAAGAAAGCTTGCAATTTCTGTAGTGGCGGAAATGGTGGTGGCGGAAGTGGAGGTAGCGGCGGAAGTGGTGGTGGCGGAAGTGGTGGTGGCGGAAGTGGAGGAAGCGGCGGAAGTGGTGGTGGCGGGAGTGGAAGTAGTGGCGGAAGTGGAGGGAGTGGTGGAGGAAGCAGTTCCTTTGCAGAAGAAGGTTTGAACAAGCACAACGAATACCGCAGCATTCATAGCGCGCCCACTATGAACCTGAATGCTGATATGAATCGTGAAGCCGAGGCTTATGCTGCCAAGATAGCAAGAATGGGTCGGCTTACTCATTCCAATTCTCGAGATGGTGAGAATCTGGCCATGTCTTGTGGAAGAGAGTTCACTGCTGCTGCTGCGACTAAGATGTGGTAAGTGCCCATAAACTGAATGAAGAAGAACTTCTTTAAAAAACCACATTCGATATTTTTTTTTTTTTTTTGGAGTTTGCCTCACATGTCTAAAGATGACAAAAGATGGGGTTCGAGGGCAGCCATTTTGGAGGGAAAAAATGTAGACATTTTCTCACTCGGGAAAAGAAATCTGTTTTCACGAGACCATTTCATTGTTCCTGGCCCCCAAATACACCATTTTCATAAAGGCGTATTCTTGCTTTTGTATTTTAGACGGAAATACTAGAATTTGCAATCTAAAACAAAGAATCTCATTCTCAAGACAATGACACGCTACGTGGTCTGAAATGGAAAAAACATTGTTATTTCTTAAACATCTAAAATGGGTTCCCTGTGTTTCTATATCGTAATTCCAGGTACGACGAGGTTTGTTACTACAATTTCAATTATGGTGGGTTCAGCAGCCGCACAGGTCACTTCACGCAAGTCGTCTGGAAGGGAAGCACCGAACTAGGGATGGGAAAAGCCACCAGTGGTCGGTGTACCTATGTAGTTGGTCGATATAGACGAGCGGGCAACTACAAGGGACAGTATCGGCAGAATGTACTGAAAGGAAGCTTTGATAAAGCAAACACTTGTAGAGGAGGAGGAGGTGGAGGAGGTGGAGGAGGAGGAGGAGGAGGAGGAGGAGGAGGTGGTGGAGGTGGAGGTGGTGGTGGCGGTGGCGGAGGATGGTGGAGAGGTCGGCGATGAAATGCCACGCCCTAGAACATGTTGAATGAATTATAAAGAAGCCGCCAATCTTCTAGAATGGATGCTTCAATTACAAAATTAAAAAATCTTTGCTAACTACTCCATCATACTTTGCTACATTGTTTGGTCTCTCTCTTGATTGGAGTTTTTTCTCTGGTTTTCCTCCCCCCTCAAAACCTAATACGCTAAACTCCAAACCGATCTGTGAGTTAGCTGTTCCCTGACTTTGATCAGTCAAAAGATTGTTTCAGGGTATCGATAAAAAACCAAAGACAAGTCAAGTAAAGGGGAGCGTCTGTGTACATTGAAACACCTCCGTCCTCACTCAAACCCTTGACGTACCCGTGCACAAGCTATTTTCTCTCTCATAGGCCTTGTTTATACAGAAGAAATAACTACGAACAGTCACTCCGTGTTGAAACATAAAATTATATAAATAGCCGAGCATTTGCCGCTTGATTATTTCCTAATCTCATGTTGACCCTCTTCAGGTGTATTCTTGAGTCTATCACGTCCATCCACTTATCATTGAATGATTTCTATCACCCGTTTATATGACCATTAACCTACATGTACCTATTTCATCTGCACGTACAGTAACAGTAAATGAAACCATTGCACATGCGCATTGCCACCATTCAGGTGTATTCTTGAGTCTATCACGTCCATCCACTTATCACTGAATGATTTCTATCACCCGTTTATATAACCATTAACCTACATGTACCTATTTCGTCTACACGTACAGTAACAGTAAATGAAACCAGTGCACATGCGCATTACCACCAGGCATGACTTTCGACATGCTCGCTCTCTAGAAACGTGATTTAAAAAGATATTTCTCAAGATATATATTTTTAAGGTGATAGAGTCAAGAATTTTTTATCTTAATATAGAAATCTTTAAGCAAGTTTTTTCACAGTATAAAAGTATGGGATATCGTATGATAGACCATGTTAAGTGTGCAGTACTGTACTCAGACTTCAACACATACCACACACCACTGATACCGGCATGCAGGCAATTAAAATTATTCATAACTCACTTTAGGTCTATTTTCTGCCACTCACACAACTCTAGGCAGAGCACGGTGGTTTTTACGCACGGTCAAATTTAAGATGTAGAGGAAGCAGAAGCACCGACAACGAAAAAATGCAGATGATATCGAATAGGAAAACGCATGCAGATATACAAAAAATTGTGAATGAGTCATTTATTGATTTGCATCCCTTACAGGACTAGACTTCGGGAAGCCACTAAGGAAGAAAAAGTGATGTTAATCTCATAATCTCATAATTAATAGCCGAATTGAGTAATATCATTTACACGAGAAAGGTTATTGTAATCTCTCATCTTAATTGACGAGGGTAAAGTAACAGATAACCTTGTTGAACTGTGTCGTGAATGATTCTTGTGTTAGGAAATAATATTGTTTCGTCTGCGCGTATGGTACCTTGTGCAACTCAATCGACCTGGAGTTCAGTGAGAAATCAGTTTGAAACAAAAGTAATTAATAGGAAACGAGTGGCTTTCAATTGTTCAGCTCTAAAGTCCTTCAAGTTTTAAGTTCTTTAAAATCAAGAAGCTTTTTATTCACTGTTGATGTAAGGGATCAAAATCAAAATGGTCGACCAGGTTCTGTTACGTTCCAGATATTGGTACACGTACTGTATATTGATTAGATTGTTATCAGCAACTTGACAAAATCATGTCATTATAATCCCAATACATTAAAATGTTACCTCTGAAGCCACTATTTTACTGAGGGCTATTATCATGCAAGCTTCACGAAGCAATAATACATTAAAAGCAGCTTAACGACTTATCTTAGTGAATGTCTTCAATTAGATTGAGTCTATATACTAAAATTGGATTGTCCATAATGGAGACTGCTTTTATAGGATTATCGTCCTTCCTTCGTCTGAGATCTGCCTATAGTTTGGGTTTTTCAATTCAACTTTAATTTGCCTTGAAATTCTCCTTTTTCTCCTTCGGCGTCTAACATGGACACGTCTTTCAGGTCCACTGGATTTTCCATCCCTTCCTCTTGATACGTGCATCAGCGTTTCCTTGTTCTATTCCCATCGCTGCCTCGTAAATAGGGTTTTCCACGTTGAAGGGTTTTTGGAGTTTTACATTACAATCTCCGGAGCTCAAACAATAAGAATACTGGGGCAAGCGGAACATCTTCCTCAACAGAGTGCCTTTGAGTACGATGGCATTTCCTAACTTAAAGTCAAGAAATTATTGTTATTAAGACTGAACACGATTTCATCCTGTGTGTTTTGTGTTTTGTGTTTTCTTGTAATTCAGGGTTTTAAGGTCCTTTCCCTTCTAACAGTGATGCGATCGTGCATTAATGCGCACCATTTTCGCGCACGCGCTTTTTATGATTGTTATTGGTTGGGCTACCTGTGGTAAGACCTTTTCAAAATGGCGGACAGACCGTTTCAGTGTTCAACGGTGATTATTTAAAAATCTAATTCGGTGACCTACCCTGATTTTTTCATTATACTTCCAGGTCAACTAAAGCCACAGCATATCAAAAAATAAAAGTAGGTCTTCGAGCTAAATCTTAAGGAAATCGCAAAAATGTCCAAAAATAGGATCGAAAATTAAAGGACAGTCAAAATGTACTGTTTTTGAAATTTTAGCTTTGAAAAATTATTCTTCAACTTAAAAAATTAGAAATTTCAGGCTTCTCATTATAATATGTTAACATAGGTATCATTTGAAATCATTGGCTTTATATTAAGCGACCGATATGGACTGAAGGTCACTGAAAGAGTTTGTTATTCCTTTATCTTATTTTGTCCGAAAAAGATGGCCGCAAGCCGCGTCTTTGAAAAATTATATTTTGTTAACGAATTCGGTGACCCTCGTTTTGTAACTCATATTTCTACTCTAGCACTCATAACAAATATTTGTGCTAAGTTTTAAAAAAGAATTTCGACAAAAGATTGCATTGTGTGCCTAATTCGTGTACTCGCACTTTAAGGAAGTAGCGAAGTTTTAATCCTGTCTTTAAGACCAAAAGATTTCAAAATAGTTTTATTATTCATAATGCCCTTAAGGCCTAAGTAAATCACGACCCTAGATTTTGTAGTAATTTTAAACTTTTATCATTATAGCGTATATATCTTCATTTCCTTATTAGTATAAATTTAATATTTTTTGCATATATTTAGTTTCCTATAGTTTTTATGCTTGTAAATATTAGCGTAATTCAACCCTGTAGGTTGCGATGCTTTTAGAAATAAACTATCTATCTATCTGTCTATCTAGTTTAGTTTTGGCTAAAAAATGTCTAATTATTGGAATTTTATTTGTAATTAAAATTTACCTTGTCACTTTTTTCTGGTATATCTTTAATTTATATCTTTGGTATATTTTGTGTGTGTGTTAAAAAAGCCTATGTTTTTGATTAAGATACATCATTAATGTCATATGTGTTATGCATTGAATACAGCAATGTTGACTACAGCACTAAGCATATATTAATAATAATCCTGACAATACCTGTAGATAACTAGGCCAATGACAACAGCAGTAATGACTAAAATTACTGCAGCAACGATTCCACCAAAGATGGCAGCCTTGTTATCGAAACTGTTATAGGAACTGGACTGTCCTTTCTTAGGCAAGACTGTTGTAGAATGCCCTTTCTTAGTTAAGACTGTTGGTGCTGTAGTAGTACTAGTGGCAAAAACCGGGTACACGGATACAGACAGTATGGTCTTGTTGATGGTTCTGCCGATACGAGCGAGACTGAGAGATATATCGACGATATCAACAAGGAAATCCCTATCGATTGTGTCATTAACTCCAACGGCGACTCCTGGTGGGAACGTAACGTAGAATGCGACAGCAGCAATCATGTGATCAGGGACGGAAGAGTAAGACGACTGCACTGGGTAATCTGGCAGAAGATAAACTTCTTGTGGTGTGAAGGGGATATGACCGCTATGGAAGTATCTGAAAAATCTTTGAGCAACGGCAAAGTTGTCAAAAAATTATGTCATCACTAGCAGAACTACCACCACCATCGCCAAGAACGTCATCATCCACAACAATTAACAACAACATCGTCATCCACATCGTCATCCACTTGCCCTACATGTCACCACTACCAACAACTTTATGATCATTGTTGTCATCATGTATCACTACAACACACTAGCAACATCAGCAACAACAACAACAGCAACAATAACCAAATCATCGTCATCCACATCGTCATCCACCTGCCCTACATGTCACTACTACCAACAACTTTATGATCATTGTTGTCATCATGTATCACTACAACACACTAGCAACATCAGCAACAACAGCAACAATAACCAAATCATCGTCATCCACATCGTCATCCACCTGCCCTACATGTCACTACTACCAACAACTTTATGATCATTGTTGTCGTCATATATCACTACAACACACTAGCAACATCAGCAACAACAGCAACAGCAACAATAACCAAATCATCGTCATCCACATCGTCATCCACTTGCCCTACATGTCACTACTACCAACAACTTTATGATCATTGTTGTCATCATGTATCACTACAACACACTAGCAACATCAGCAACAACAGCAACAGCAACAATAACCAAATCATCGTCATCCACATCGTCATCCACTTGCCCTACACGTCACTACTACCAACAACTTTATGATCATTGTTGTCGTCATGTATCACTACAACACACTAGCAACAACAGCAAAAGCAACAGCAACAATAACCAAATCATCGTCATCCACATCGTCATCCACCTGCCCTACATGTCACCACTACCAACAACTTTATGATCATTGTTGTCGTCATGTATCACTACAACACACTAGCAACATCAGCAGCAAAAGCAACAGCAACAATAACCAAATCATCGTCATCCACATCGTCATCCACCTGCCCTACATGTCACCACTACCAACAACTTTATGATCATTGTTGTCGTCATGTATCACTACAACACACTAGCAACATCAGCAACAACAGCAACAGCAACAATAACCAAATCATCGTCATCCACATCGTCATCCACTTGCCCTACATGTCACCACTACCAACAACTTTATGATCATTGTTGTCATCATATATCACTACAACACACTAGCAACATCAGCAACAACAGCAACAGCAACAATAACCAAATCATCGTCATCCACATCGTCATCCACTTGCCCTACATGTCACTACTACCAACAACTTTATGATCATTGTTGTCGTCATGTATCACTACAACACACTAGCAACATCAGCAACAACAGCAACAGCAACAATAACCAAATCATCGTCATCCACATCGTCATCCACTTGCCCTACATGTCACCACTACCAAGAACTTTATGATCATTGTTGTCATCATATATCACTACAACACACTAGCAACATCAGCAACAACAGCAACAGCAACAATAACCAAATCATCGTCATCCACATCGTCATCCACTTGCCCTACATGTCACTACTACCAACAACTTTATGATCATTGTTGTCGTCATGTATCACTACAACACACTAGCAACATCAGCAACAACAGCAACAGTAACAATAACTAAATCATCGTCATCCACATCGTCATCCACTTGCCCTACATGTCACTACTACCAACAACTTTATGATCATTGTTGTCATCATGTATCACTACAACACACTAGCAACAACAGCAACAACAGCAACAATAACCAAATCATCGTCATCCACATCGTCATCCACTTGCCCTACATGTCACCACTACCAACAACTTTATGATCATTGTTGTCGTCATGTATCACTACAACACACTAGCAACATCAGCAACAACAGCAACAGCAACAATAACCAAATCATCGTCATCCACATCGTCATCCACTTGCCCTACATGTCACTACTACCAACAACTTTATGATCATTGTTGTCGTCATGTATCACTACAACGCACTAGCAACATCAGCAACAACAGCAACAGCAACAATAACCAAATCATCGTCATCCACATCGTCATCCACTTGCCCTACATGTCACCACTACCAACAACTTTATGATCATTGTTGTCATCATATATCACTACAACACACTAGCAACATCAGCAACAACAGCAACAGCAACAATAACCAAATCATCGTCATCCACATCGTCATCCACTTGCCCTACATGTCACCACTACCAACAACTTTATGATCATTGTTGTCATCATATATCACTACAACACACTAGCAACATCAGCAACAACAGCAACAGCAACAATAACCAAATCATCGTCAACAACATCGTCATCCACTTGCCCTACATGTCACTACTACCAACAACTTTATGATCATTGTTGTCGTCATGTATCACTACAACACACTAGCAACAACAGCAACAACAGCAACAATAACCAAATCATCGTCATCCACATCGTCATCCACTTGCCCTACATGTCACCACTACCAACAACTTTATGATCATTGTTGTCGTCATGTATCACTACAACACACTAGCAACATCAGCAACAACAGCAACAGCAACAATAACCAAATCATCGTCATCCACATCGTCATCCACTTACCCTACATGTCACTACTACCAACAACTTTATGATCATTGTTGTCGTCATGTATCACTACAACACACTAGCAACATCAGCAACAACAGCAACAGCAACAATAACCAAATCATCGTCATCCACATCGTCATCCACTTGCCCTACATGTCACCACTACCAACAACTTTATGATCATTGTTGTCATCATATATCACTACAACACACTAGCAACATCAGCAACAACAGCAACAGCAACAATAACCAAATCATCGTCATCCACATCGTCATCCACTTGCCCTACATGTCACCACTACCAAGAACTTTATGATCTTTGTTGTCATCATATATCACTACAACACACTAGCAACATCAGCAACAACAGCAACAGCAACAATAACCAAATCATCGTCATCCACATCGTCATCCACTTGCCCTACATGTCACTACTACCAACAACTTTATGATCATTGTTGTCGTCATGTATCACTACAACACACTAGCAACATCAGCAACAACAGCAACAGCAACAATAACCAAATCATCGTCATCCACATCGTCATCCACTTGCCCTACATGTCACCACTACCAACAACTTTATGATCATTGTTGTCGTCATGTATCACTACAACACACTAGCAACATCAGCAACAACAGCAACAGCAACAATAACCAAATCATCGTCATCCACATCGTCATCCACTTGCCCTACATGTCACCACTACCAACAACTTTATGATCATTGTTGTCGTCATGTATCACTACAACACACTAGCAACATCAGCAACAACAGCAACAGCAACAATAACCAAATCATCGTCATCCACATCGTCATCCACTTGCCCTACATGTCACCACTACCAACAACTTTATGATCATTGTTGTCGTCATGTATCACTACAACACACTAGCAACATCAGCAACAACAGCAACAGCAACAATAACCAAATCATCGTCATCCACATCGTCATCCACTTGCCCTACATGTCACCACTACCAACAACTTTATGATCATTGTTGTCGTCATGTATCACTACAACACACTAGCAACATCAGCAACAACAGCAACAGCAACAATAACCAAATCATCGTCATCCACATCGTCATCCACTTGCCCTACATGTCACCACTACCAACAACTTTATGATCATTGTTGTCGTCATGTATCACTACAACACACTAGCAACATCAGCAACAACAGCAACAGCAACAATAACCAAATCATCGTCATCCACATCGTCATCCACTTGCCCTACATGTCACCACTACCAAGAACTTTATGATCATTGTTGTCGTCATGTATCACTACAACACACTAGCAACATCAGCAACAACAGCAACAGCAACAATAACCAAATCATCGTCATCCACATCGTCATCCACCTGCCCTACATGTCACTACTACCAACAACTTTATGATCATTGTTGTCATCATGTATCACTACAACACACTAGCAACATCAGCAACAACAGCAACAATAACCAAATCATCGTCATCCACATCGTCATCCACCTGCCCTACATGTCACTACTACCAACAACTTTATGATCATTGTTGTCGTCATATATCACTACAACACACTAGCAACATCAGCAACAACAGCAACAGCAACAATAACCAAATCATCGTCATCCACATCGTCATCCACTTGCCCTACATGTCACTACTACCAACAACTTTATGATCATTGTTGTCATCATGTATCACTACAACACACTAGCAACATCAGCAACAACAGCAACAGCAACAATAACCAAATCATCGTCATCCACATCGTCATCCACTTGCCCTACACGTCACTACTACCAACAACTTTATGATCATTGTTGTCGTCATGTATCACTACAACACACTAGCAACAACAGCAAAAGCAACAGCAACAATAACCAAATCATCGTCATCCACATCGTCATCCACCTGCCCTACATGTCACCACTACCAACAACTTTATGATCATTGTTGTCGTCATGTATCACTACAACACACTAGCAACATCAGCAGCAAAAGCAACAGCAACAATAACCAAATCATCGTCATCCACATCGTCATCCACCTGCCCTACATGTCACCACTACCAACAACTTTATGATCATTGTTGTCGTCATGTATCACTACAACACACTAGCAACATCAGCAACAACAGCAACAGCAACAATAACCAAATCATCGTCATCCACATCGTCATCCACTTGCCCTACATGTCACCACTACCAACAACTTTATGATCATTGTTGTCATCATATATCACTACAACACACTAGCAACATCAGCAACAACAGCAACAGCAACAATAACCAAATCATCGTCATCCACATCGTCATCCACTTGCCCTACATGTCACTACTACCAACAACTTTATGATCATTGTTGTCGTCATGTATCACTACAACACACTAGCAACATCAGCAACAACAGCAACAGCAACAATAACCAAATCATCGTCATCCACATCGTCATCCACTTGCCCTACATGTCACCACTACCAAGAACTTTATGATCATTGTTGTCATCATATATCACTACAACACACTAGCAACATCAGCAACAACAGCAACAGCAACAATAACCAAATCATCGTCATCCACATCGTCATCCACTTGCCCTACATGTCACTACTACCAACAACTTTATGATCATTGTTGTCGTCATGTATCACTACAACACACTAGCAACATCAGCAACAACAGCAACAGTAACAATAACTAAATCATCGTCATCCACATCGTCATCCACTTGCCCTACATGTCACTACTACCAACAACTTTATGATCATTGTTGTCATCATGTATCACTACAACACACTAGCAACAACAGCAACAACAGCAACAATAACCAAATCATCGTCATCCACATCGTCATCCACTTGCCCTACATGTCACCACTACCAACAACTTTATGATCATTGTTGTCGTCATGTATCACTACAACACACTAGCAACATCAGCAACAACAGCAACAGCAACAATAACCAAATCATCGTCATCCACATCGTCATCCACTTGCCCTACATGTCACTACTACCAACAACTTTATGATCATTGTTGTCGTCATGTATCACTACAACGCACTAGCAACATCAGCAACAACAGCAACAGCAACAATAACCAAATCATCGTCATCCACATCGTCATCCACTTGCCCTACATGTCACCACTACGAACAACTTTATGATCATTGTTGTCATCATATATCACTACAACACACTAGCAACATCAGCAACAACAGCAACAGCAACAATAACCAAATCATCGTCATCCACATCGTCATCCACTTGCCCTACATGTCACCACTACCAACAACTTTATGATCATTGTTGTCATCATATATCACTACAACACACTAGCAACATCAGCAACAACAGCAACAGCAACAATAACCAAATCATCGTCAACAACATCGTCATCCACTTGCCCTACATGTCACTACTACCAACAACTTTATGATCATTGTTGTCGTCATGTATCACTACAACACACTAGCAACAACAGCAACAACAGCAACAATAACCAAATCATCGTCATCCACATCGTCATCCACTTGCCCTACATGTCACCACTACCAACAACTTTATGATCATTGTTGTCGTCATGTATCACTACAACACACTAGCAACATCAGCAACAACAGCAACAGCAACAATAACCAAATCATCGTCATCCACATCGTCATCCACTTACCCTACATGTCACTACTACCAACAACTTTATGATCATTGTTGTCGTCATGTATCACTACAACACACTAGCAACATCAGCAACAACAGCAACAGCAACAATAACCAAATCATCGTCATCCACATCGTCATCCACTTGCCCTACATGTCACCACTACCAACAACTTTATGATCATTGTTGTCATCATATATCACTACAACACACTAGCAACATCAGCAACAACAGCAACAGCAACAATAACCAAATCATCGTCATCCACATCGTCATCCACTTGCCCTACATGTCACCACTACCAAGAACTTTATGATCTTTGTTGTCATCATATATCACTACAACACACTAGCAACATCAGCAACAACAGCAACAGCAACAATAACCAAATCATCGTCATCCACATCGTCATCCACTTGCCCTACATGTCACTACTACCAACAACTTTATGATCATTGTTGTCGTCATGTATCACTACAACACACTAGCAACATCAGCAACAACAGCAACAGCAACAATAACCAAATCATCGTCATCCACATCGTCATCCACTTGCCCTACATGTCACCACTACCAACAACTTTATGATCATTGTTGTCGTCATGTATCACTACAACACACTAGCAACATCAGCAACAACAGCAACAGCAACAATAACCAAATCATCGTCATCCACATCGTCATCCACTTGCCCTACATGTCACCACTACCAACAACTTTATGATCATTGTTGTCGTCATGTATCACTACAACACACTAGCAACATCAGCAACAACAGCAACAGCAACAATAACCAAATCATCGTCATCCACATCGTCATCCACTTGCCCTACATGTCACCACTACCAACAACTTTATGATCATTGTTGTCGTCATGTATCACTACAACACACTAGCAACATCAGCAACAACAGCAACAGCAACAATAACCAAATCATCGTCATCCACATCGTCATCCACTTGCCCTACATGTCACCACTACCAAGAACTTTATGATCATTGTTGTCGTCATGTATCACTACAACACACTAGCAACATCAGCAACAACAGCAACAGCAACAATAACCAAATCATCGTCATCCACATCGTCATCCACTTGCCCTACATGTCACCACTACCAACAACTTTATGATCATTGTTGTCGTCATGTATCACTACAACACACTAGCAACATCAGCAACAACAGCAACAGCAACAATAACCAAATCATCGTCATCCACATCGTCATCCACTTGCCCTACATGTCACCACTACCAACAACTTTATGATCATTGTTGTCGTCATGTATCACTACAACACACTAGCAACATCAGCAACAACAGCAACAGCAACAATAACCAAATCATCGTCATCCACATCGTCATCCACTTGCCCTACATGTCACCACTACCAACAACTTTATGATCATTGTTGTCGTCATGTATCACTACAACACACTAGCAACATCAGCAACAACAGCAACAGCAACAATAACCAAATCATCGTCATCCACATCGTCATCCACTTGCCCTACATGTCACCACTACCAACAACTTTATGATCATTGTTGTCGTCATGTATCACTACAACACACTAGCAACATCAGCAACAACAGCAACAGCAACAATAACCAAATCATCGTCATCCACATCGTCATCCACTTACCCTACATGTCACTACTACCAACAACTTTATGATCATTGTTGTCGTCATGTATCACTACAACACACTAGCAACATCAGCAACAACAGCAACAGCAACAATAACCAAATCATCGTCATCCACATCGTCATCCACTTGCCCTACATGTCACTACTACCAACAACTTTATGATCATTGTTGTCGTCATGTATCACTACAACACACTAGCAACATCAGCAACAACAGCAACAGCAACAGCAACAATAACCAAATCATCGTCATCCACATCGTCATCCACTTGCCCTACATGTCACTACTACCAACAACTTTATGATCATTGTTGTCGTCATGTATCACTACAACACACTAGCAACATCAGCAACAACAGCAACAGCAACAATAACCAAATCATCGTCATCCACATCGTCATCCACTTGCCCTACATGTCACCACTACCAACAACTTTATGATCATTGTTGTCGTCATGTATCACTACAACACACTAGCAACAACAGCAACAGCAACAGCAACAATAACCAAATCATCGTCATCCACATCGTCATCCACTTGCCCTACATGTCACCACTACCAACAACTTTATGATCATTGTTGTCGTCATGTATCACTACAACACACTAGCAACATCAGCAACAACAGCAACAGCAACAATAACCAAATCATCGTCATCCACATCGTCATCCACTTGCCCTACATGTCACCACTACCAACAACTTTATGATCATTGTTGTCGTCATGTATCACTACAACACACTAGCAACATCAGCAACAACAGCAACAGCAACAATAACCAAATCATCGTCATCCACATCGTCATCCACTTGCCCTACATGTCACCACTACCAACAACTTTATGATCATTGTTGTCGTCATGTATCACTACAACACACTAGCAACATCAGCAACAACAGCAACAGCAACAATAACCAAATCATCGTCATCCACATCGTCATCCACTTGCCCTACATGTCACCACTACCAACAACTTTATGATCATTGTTGTCGTCATGTATCACTACAACACACTAGCAACATCAGCAACAACAGCAACAGCAACAATAACCAAATCATCGTCATCCACATCGTCATCCACTTGCCCTACATGTCACCACTACCAACAACTTTATGATCATTGTTGTCGTCATGTATCACTACAACACACTAGCAACATCAGCAACAACAGCAACAGCAACAATAACCAAATCATCGTCATCCACATCGTCATCCACTTGCCCTACATGTCACCACTACCAACAACTTTATGATCATTGTTGTCGTCATGTATCACTACAACACACTAGCAACATCAGCAACAACAGCAACAGCAACAATAACCAAATCATCGTCATCCACATCGTCATCCACTTACCCTACATGTCACTACTACCAACAACTTTATGATCATTGTTGTCGTCATGTATCACTACAACACACTAGCAACATCAGCAACAACAGCAACAGCAACAATAACCAAATCATCGTCATCCACATCGTCATCCACTTGCCCTACATGTCACTACTACCAACAACTTTATGATCATTGTTGTCGTCATGTATCACTACAACACACTAGCAACATCAGCAACAACAGCAACAGCAACAATAACCAAATCATCGTCATCCACATCGTCATCCACTTGCCCTACATGTCACCACTACCAACAATTTCATTTTCATCGTTGTAGTCATGTATCACCACAACACACTAGCAACATCAGCCACAGTTACAACACCACCTTCATTATCTAATCTTATCCATGACCAGAGCCAGCATCATTAAATATTGTATTTATCACCAGATAGCTCACCTATTCAAGTTAACTAATGAAGAACATCTAGGGCCAACGAGAGAACAGTAGTCTTTCACCACGCCTGCGATAGCATTCCTGAACCCGAAGTCAATAAACTGGTCCCACTGCAACAAACCAGTAAAGAGAAATCCATCAACCATTCACCCTATTTCACAATTACGTCACATCAAAACATCCTATTATTTTTAACGCTAAGGATCATGGTCGCCAGAGGTGACAAAATAGCAGTAACACAAATGAAATATTACATTAGATATCCCAAAAGAAAGAAGATTTAACCTAAATTTCTATTATTTTCTCTCACACAAACAAGAGGTGACTTCATAATGAAATAGGGCAAGAGAGCATAAATAAGAAAGGGAAACTTCTTAATATCGCGCGCGCCATGTGAATTCCCAGTTGGGCTATTTTAAGCATTCGCATAAAGTCTATTTTCGCGTCACTCTACTCCAGTGCGTCAAAAATTGTGTGCTTCATCCAAACCTGGAAGTAGCGAAAACATGTAAAGATTTTTGGGGAAAAACATAAATTTCGCGTCTTTTTGAGTGTTCAACAGCCTCAGTCGTGTTTTATCAGAGAACGGAACATAGCCAATCCTGATCCATTTGCTTTATTATCTAATAGATTTTGTCGAAAAAGGTGAGAAAAATCGACGAAAAGTATGTTGTTTTTGATCGCACGCGCACACGTCCACGCCATCAAAAAAAATAAAAACCAAACGACTTTGGGAATTCACGTGGCGCGCGTGGTATTAAGAAGTTTCCCTCTCTTATTTATGCTCTCTTGAATAGGGCGATTCATGGCAAATGGTTTTGGCCACATTTGATTTTTACCTAATTGATGGTTAATGATTTTCACTAATACATACCTCTGTGATGTTAAGTCCTCCAACATACACGATGACAGAAGCGTTATTAATATCTTGTGACCATGGGGCTGAAGGTGTAGATTGATATAGAACATTATACTAATAATAGCTGAAAATTTTAAATTTAAAGCCGAAACTCGTAATATACGTTATATTCACGATAGACGCGATCGAGCGTGCCATCGTGTGCATGATCGTGAGAACTGTAATGCCACTAGAGTTCAACCTCAGAGCGAGGATTTTCCAGGTATCATCAATCAAAGCTGAAAAAAATTCAATAATATGACATTTGCAGTTTTCATTCGAAAGTGTGATATCCTGGTACAAGAGAAGAAGATGCACGAAAATGGCAAAAAAAGAAATAGAAAAGATAAGATGAAGTGATAATAAAAATGAAAAAAAAAAGAATAGAAAATATAAGCCATTTACGAAAATAAGCAAACGGACAAAACATTTTTCTACCTACATTTATCAATGCCTTGGTTGAAAATATAATATCGTATTTTCCACTTTGCTTCACTATACCAACGTGCGGTATATCTTGATTGATATTGAACTTTAGCTGACCCATATGAAGCAAAACTATACCAATACCGTTTGCCGCAAATCTTGTTGACTATATGACCTTGACCATTGATGAAAGTAAGGGAGTGTTGGTTGTAATATCTGTCAGATAAATGAAACACTAAACTCAATAAAGTTGTTCCGCACAAGAACATTAGAGATGCAAATGTACAACTTGAGACCTTAGATATGTAAGTTAACGCATTCTCTTCTCTTTATTTTTAGAAGATTTTGTTATTTAAAGAAAGACGGTGATCGCGCAACTGACAACAACAATTTCAGTTCGAAATGTCTATTTTGGTTCTTGGCTTTAAATTTCATCCAAATTTTCCTTGGACAATTATTCACATGTCTCTATATCCTCTAACGTTCGTCTCGCTTGATGCAAAGGCACGGCTACCTTTCAAGATGGAGTACTTACGGAGGTTTGTTGCATGGTTTAGCCCAAGGTGAATAGTGCCTATCAACTATTACTAGTATTATTGCAGATTTAGATGCTGGTTTAAACGTCCATGTTCAATCAGACATATAGTAGTAGCTATCACCATCTGAATACGTTATTGTCCCTTCTAGTTGATTGGTGATTACTCTCGACCTACAATCTAGAATAAACAAGTCGGGCTTAGATAACAGTTACCCGGAATCGAGGCTTTTCACTTTCACGTGATGGCAGCCAAAACACAGGAGGCAGGAACAATGGGCTACTTCGACGATGCGGCGGCCATTTTGGTAGGGGGCAAATATACAAATCTTTGTTACACTAATGGCGTCGATTTGAATTAACGTTTCACCCCTAGACAACTTGACAAGAAATAAATTAAGAAGATGGGTATGAAAGAAAGACAAATAAACGAAACTCTGTATTTTATCCGACATTTTTGTTTTCTTTTGCCCCCTGGACGCCCCGTAATGCATTGCGATTTAAGATGTGAAAATAATGACTGATACTACCTAGGAAAATGAAATGCTTGTCACTTAACCAGCATGATAGGGCCAGAGAAACCCAGGATTTGTTTTTTTCTTCATCAGATCCTACGTATACCCCCGGCATCTCGTAAAAAGTTCTTTTCATTAATTCAGATTCAAGATGGCCGACGCATCGTCGAAGTAGTCCATTGATCAACAAAAACAATCCAGGAGGAAAAGAGTCCATAGTTGTGCCTCCTTTCATGCCTGCCATCACATGATGGTGCAAAGCCTCTATAAAAATGCCAACAAACGCCTATATGTCAGTAGGGTCCTTAAAAAATCAGGGGTTGCGTAAAGAGATCTTGTGAGCATCTACTTTCTGTTGTGTCCTTTCGCTGCTTGAATTCACATCACCCATACTGCATTTCGTGCTTGGTATGCAACATGCAACAAAACCTTCACCAACCTTTTTTGAAGTAGTGTATATAACAGGATATTTTATGCGATAATTTACCTCTATACATATCATGATCACTAAAAACACACTTAACGTCACATGCCCTTTCAACTGAATGCGAAAATTAGCTTGAGTTGACCTGGATTTACAGTGCACGTGAAAAAATCAGGGTAGGTCGTGAATTAGATTTTAAAAAAATCGTCGTTGAGCTCAAAAACGGTCTGTCCGCCATATTGAAAAAGTCTTACCACAGGTAGCCCAACCAATAAAAATGATGCGCACTAATATGCACGATCGCATCACCGTAAACTGTTAGAAGGGAGAGAACCTCGAACACCCTGAATTACGAGAAAATCATCAAAAATCCTTAACTGGCAGCCAAAAACAAAATACATGACTGAGAGGATATCGTGTTTATGTTACCTAGGCATGCATGGAACTAAGTGGCCGGTACTCGCTGTTGAGCAAGTTGATCCACGCCTGTCCCAGTATTCAAGCATTTGAGCTCCCGAGATTCGAAAAACTCCCGACTAGATAGAAAACCCTGTTTACGAAACAGCGACCGGACGGGAATAAAACAAGGCAAATTAAAAATTAAAAAAACCATGAAGCGCATGGGCAGATCTCTGACTATGGAAGGACGATATTCTTAAAGCAGTCTCCATTTTTGATATATCGATTTAATTAATTGAATACATTCACTAAGATAAGTCGTTAAGCTGCTTTTAATGTATTATTGCCTCACAAAAGTTGCTTCATGAAGCTTGCATGATAATAGCCTCAGTAAAATAGTGGCTTCAGAGGTAACATTTTAATGTATTGGGATTCTAATGACATGATTTTGTCAAGTTGCTGATAACAATCTAATCAATATACAGTACGTGTACCAATATCTGGAACGTAACAGAACCTGGTCGACCATTTTGATTTTGATCCCTTACATCAACAGTGAATAAAAAGCTTCTTGATTTTAAAGAACTTAAAACTTGAAGGACTTTAGAGCTGAACCATTGAAAGCCACTCGTATCCTATTGATTACTGTTGTTCCAAACTGATTTCTCACTGAACTCCAGGTCGATTGAGTTGCACAAGGTACCATACGCGCAGACGAAACAATATTATTTCCTAACACAAGAATCATTCACGACACAGTTCAACAAGGTTATCTGAATTTCCGCCTCAGAGCCGTTTACTTTACCCTCGTCAATTAAGATGAGAGATTACAATAACCTTTCTCGTGTAAATGATATTGCTCAATTCGGGTCTTATGAGCATGCGGAAATAATGAGTAGTATATATTTTCTAAGAGATTTCGTTCCACGCAGTCCATGAGAATCAGCTAATTACCAATCCTCTTTTAGCGCGTATGGCTCAATGTTTTGCGTTCTGGTTTTGACTATGCGCGAAATTAAAGATGCGCACGTGAAGAATATGTTGTTCAACTGGTAATGAAAAAGGTTTCGTTTTAAGCAAAATGACGTACGAGGAAGTTTATCCTTATGACACTTTGTCAATCAAAAAATGCGTGTACCATTCAAAGCAATCCTTGTGTTCTAATTATCTGAGGTCCTCCTCATAACTCACTGTGCTTGTGCGCCCAAAAATCAGAGATGTTTAAGATCTGTGCGCACTTGCACAGTTTACTAGTTAAGAATCCTAGCAACTTACAGCAAATAGCTGCGTTTAGTTTCACTCTAAACTTTCTCAGTTGTTTGTTCTTCAGGGTATTTCTATCATTCTATGAAGACACTCTTTGAAGATTTCGCCATAAGGGTCTAGGTCTCTTGCTTGTTTTGAGCAGGGTGATTTTCTAGGAGCACACGTACAAGATTGTATTTCGAGCCTTGCTCAATAAACAAGGCCAAAAGCCATTATTCAATAGACACAAAGAAAATAAAGAAATGAATAAATAACATTCCCTGCTAAAGGTTATGCTGAGTCAAGTGTATTCAAGTAAGATGATCTCCAGGTTCTTTTTTTGCTCAGTTTTATACAGAGCCAGCCAGATCACTGATTCAACATCACTTTTTCTTCCTTAGTAGTCTCCCGAAGTCTAGTCGTATATAACAAATAAATAAGTTACAATTTTTTTGCATTTTTCGTTGTATGCGGTTTCCTATTCGATATCTTCTGCATTTTTTCGTTGTCGGCGTTTCTGCTTCTTCTACAACTTAAATTTTACTTCCGTGCGTAATTAATTTAAGGGTAAGATCATAGATAAAAATCAAAATAGTCGACCCTGGGCTGTTTCTGAAAGTGAGTCAGATTCACGCGCCGGTTCATTCGCTTGCTTATCAATAGTTCTAAGCTTTTTCGAATTGCTTTGGTTTTTGTTTTTTCGTCACTCGTGATAACCTGGGTAAAGTTTCTGTAGTGTTCATGCATATCAGGTACATATATATGCTACGCAAATATATAAAGCAAGCAGCGACTGCTTGGAACATAATGAGGATGAGAGCGCGAAGAAAAACGAGGAAAGAGAGATGAGAAGGAGAGAGAATTTGGCTTCAGAGGAAGCAAGCTAGCTTCGCTTGAAGTTGTCTCGTGTCTCTTCAACCTGCAAGAAAATAAAGAAACTGATAAGGACGATAAAGGCAGAATTTGTTAAATGTTACGTGATGTGGGAATTGAACATCCAAAGAGTTCAAGTGCTCCTCTTTTGAAATCTATATAAGTTAAAAAATACTTTGAGTTTGAAGTTAAACGTTGCTTCTGTACTCCTAAGTCTTCTTCTTTCCTTCCTTCCCTCCTTTCATTCCTTTCCAATTTTCTTTCCTTTTTTTTTTTTTTTTCTTTTTTCTTTCATGACTAACTTAGTTTTTCAGTCCTTCCTTCCTTCCTTCCTTTTCTTTCTTCTTTTCGATTCTTCTTCCCTTCCTTCCTTCCTTCCTTCTTTCTTTGTTTCCTTTCCTACTTTTGTTCTTATACTCGATTTGTTTTCTATCCTTTCTTCCTTTCTTTTTCCTTTTCCTTTTCCTTTTCTTTTTTGACTTCATTCTGCCGCCTACAGTAAGCCTCCTAGACATGTTAGCTATTCATATATTTCTCTATATTCAACCATGTAATTTGGCTTTAAAAGTCCACCTCCTTGAGTCATGGTTCGTATTTTTATAGAAACCAGTTCTACCAGTTGAGTATTCCTGACACGCCAATCGCTTCCACTCTTTCGCAATGTTCTCCTCACAAGAACCTTAATCCGTCACCCGGATTATTTTTTAATAATAAAAAACTACTCTAAAAACATTATAAGATCAACTCTAACTAAACTGTACCAGTTATAAGGATTAGTTTGAATTACCAAAACATTTTTGAGTCTTACCAATATATCCTAGTACAAACAGCACGGAAATGTACGCTGTCCTGAGGTCAAGATATGGCGTACCGCTCCGGAAACAACCTACACGTAACGTCATGTTGTATCAAATTCCTTTATTTAGTAACATCCAGTACGTCTCCGCTCAGTACCACGTTTTGACTTGTCTTATGATCTTTTCTACGCGCTGTCCAAATTTTTTTGGTTTATACTTGAGATTTGAGTTCACAGGTCCCTAGTGCGTTGTATTGGTGGTTGAGGCAACAGCGCTTTGCCAGAAAAGACTTTTTGGATTGAAAATGATGGGAAAAATGAACTTGAAAATTCTGGTGCTAGCATGTGGTATCCTGTATTTCAAGGTAAGAAAAAGTATTTGATTTTATAGTATCGTACATTTGCGATACGTCATTTTGTTGGGGAGGAAAATTGCCTAGTGTTGACTTGCTTATTTTTGATAGAACAAAATAAAATCTCTTTAGTTTTACGTACATCTAGCTATCGTTTGGCTGTTTAGGGGTTTAGATGTTTAGTATCCATGTGCTCGTGTTGTTGTATTGTGATGAATGATTCACTTAACTCAAAAGCTAACGCCATGGCAATTTCCATTCGGCCAGCACAGAAACTACCATGTTTATTCACCAGGTATAATTCTGTTTTTATTGATAAGTATCAAAGTTATTTTAAAAACTACATCATATCGTACCTATATGTTTGATTGTACAATAGCTATAGCAAAAATATCATTAGGCTAGCTTGTACATGGGATCAATCAATCGCTCATTTTCGCCAGATGTTTCCATTTGAACGAAACTTTTTAGACTTTCACAACAGGTCGACTAACGTCAACTTCTAGATTCACTTGCTCCTTAAAAAGCGTTCCAAAGATCAAGACTTCTCTATTTGACCTTATATTTAAGTGCCCACGTTCGGTTGTGATTATTTTCCCTCCATTTTATCTTTGAGTGCGCAGCGCTCTACTTTAAGAGTAGTTCATCCACTAACACCTCATTTAGAAGTTGTTGAAAATCAACACCAGGTTTATAAATCGATCTCCGTGGGGAAAAACGATAAAAATATCTTCTTCGTGTTCGCAATTTTTGGTTAAATATTTTCAATAAATTTATAACGAAATTCTACATTTCATTGATGTGTATGGATACGTTCTGTCTCCCCAGCACTAAATTTAGATTTTCTCCAACTTTTGTTCAATATTTAGTCGTGTTTTCCCCTGCGAGTAAGGTACGAAATTCTGACCTGTAGAGACAAGAACACCTCCTGCTGGTCGTAAGAACCTTGTTGGTCGTATTACCGAGGTTTAGTGGTATTCAATAATCATATTTTGTGAGTTGCTATGTGGTTGATCTATTCTTTTTAGCAGTTTATGTGATGTGGTCGGAACGTTCTCTTTGATCGTATTATGGAGTTGGTTGTGATCCAATTTTTCTGGTCGTATTACCGAGGTGGTCGGGATAGAGGATGCGGAGTGGATTGGTCTTTGTTGCCATATCCCATTATTACAAAAGAGTGTCAGGACATTGTTTGGATGAGTCGTAGTTGACCAACACCATCATCTAATGATGATGAGATGTTTTCTTTGGACACATTGCATTTGTAGAACCAAATGTTGAAAGTAACAGTTTGTGACAGAACACATACCATCCTGTAAAACAATGGCTGGCATTGAAACAAATGCAGCGGTTATCATATGAGTGGGACTTACATCATGAACACGGTACGACATGCCGTAACATTGAAATAGCTTCCCGTAAGAATGGTTATCGTATGAGTGGGAAACGTACGGCGCTGACTTACAGCACGTACATGGTACGACATGCCGTAACATTGAAATAGCTTCCCATAAGAATGGTTATCGTATGAGTGGGAAACGTACGGTACTGGCATGACTTACAGCACGTACACGGTACGACATGCCGTAACATTGAAATAGTTTCCCATTGTCTTCCAGTAATTCATCCAATCACAACACGTAGTTACGGCTACGGTATGATACAATACGGCTACATATTTGCCTTATCGTTTCACACTCACTCATACGAAAACCGCTCTTTGTATGAAAGCCTGACCCAGGAAGCCTGAATGTTTCGCTTGAGATGAACCGTTTTTGTTTAAAATATAGGAGCACCCGTAAGGACAGGACTCGCGTGAATAATATGGCAAACAACCAAACAAACCAAACACGACAAGACATCAAACGATTATCCATTGTAAGGTTTTTCTCGTGACGACACATGCCGAGTGACATCAATATTTAGAACTGAGAAGCCCTTGTTTGTACAACCACGGTTCGAGCATGTTTAGTCTTTCTGGACAACATGCATGGAATAAGTCCTGAAACTTAACGATTCTAGATCAGGGCAAAATTACTAGTGTTTCCCCTGTCCTTGGTAGGATTTTGCAAACACTCAGACCGGGCACTCAGAAGAGAATGAAATACAGTAGAGCCTCTATTTTAAAAACGGTCAGCTATCAGTTAAGCAATCTTGATCTATTGCAATCTAATAATTCCCAAAACTAGACTTTCTACGTACGGCGACAGAGGATTTAATGCCGCTGCTCAAAGGCTTTGAAACAGTATCCCACCTTATCTTAAACAAGATACTACAATTGAAGCATTCAAATCTGGACTAAAGACTTTTCTATTTCGTAAAGCCTATGGATTATAATTCACACAATGTTTTAGTTCATTTTTCAAATTCTCCACACAAGTTTTAGTGATTCTCCTATTTTTAATATTTTATTTTATTTTGTAAACGCATTGAGACTTGGTGTAAAGCGTATATAAGAACGTCATTATTATTATTAAGCGGCCAACCTCTATTTAGCTTCCACTTGACGACCCGTCCGGGGGTGGCCACCTAACAGAGGTTCTACTGACCTTACCACGAGCCATCACCACTATTTAGTCTCCCCAGCAGCCGTTTTTAGGGTCTTCACGCAACGCTCTCTCCCCACTACACCATGTTGGGTGACATGTACATAGGGAAAAGAAATTCATGACAAATTTTAAAACGTTTTGTTAAATTTGATCAACATGGCGTCTATGAAAAAAAAATGGCAGTTAATATGTAGTTCAGGCCGGTTGTAGTTGGCACTGATATGACAATATGTGGTGAAGTTCCTTGGTTACGTCATGATGAATTACCTTTTGGGGGTCAGGAGTTTCTGTTTATATTAAAAAAAAAAGAAAAAGAGTTGTTTTAAGAATAATATTTTGCCTTGTCTAAGTCAGTTGTATCAGATGAAATAGGGCCGTGCATGTGTGTATGACTTGTAATCTGTATTTTAGAGTGCTTAGTGGGCATTCTGGGGGACTTTGAGAAAGCCTAGCCTGTGTAGCTGGCGGTTTTAGGGGTCTAGGGAGAGGGGAAAGGGAGAAGAGAAGGGAGGGGATGGGGAGGGGAAAAAACCCTCTCCCCCCCCCTCCCCCCTTTCCCCTTCGCCTCTCCATCCCCTTCCCCACTCCCCAGATCCCTAAAACCGCCAGCTACGCAGGTTAAGAAAACCTCAACAGTTTGGGAGAAAGAAAGAAATATATTTATTTATTTATAGAGAGAACACAGTTGCTTTACATGCTGAGATTTCGTGTTGGTTTAGCCATATGTTTATGTGGTTAATAGGTATTATTACAGTCATGTGGTCACGCGGACTTCCTTTTCCTGTTACGTTATGCCAGTGTTTTGATTTAAGGGTCCTACTCTGTCATCAGGACAGTATGGGTCAGCCGGAAATCTGGAAAAGACCTCACAATAAGCCCGAATAGGTAGGCAAGAAAAGCCGAAACATTTACTCCCCGGTTAGCCTTGTATTGCTACCACTTGCATTAGTATTTCATTGGAGACTTTTGCTATCACTATTATATCTAGTGAGGTAGAGGATCCAAAAGGAGAGAAATGAGAACTAGAGATACATATAGTTTGGGCTGGAGTATATGGAATTCGATGTACTGTCTGGGTCAATGGGAATAGGAAATATAACTGCCAACTTAGTGCAGAACTTCCTCAAAAATTCATATCACTATCGCACTAGCTATATTTTGGGCAAAATTTAGGTTGAAAACATTTCACTTCTCGTTTCAATATCATCAAAACTATAGGAATGACCACACGCTACAGAAACCGACCTATTATTTCTTAAAACGCGTTGAACGTATTTCTTGTACAGTTCCTTTGTTACACAATGTCTGACAGGGTCGTCTTCACTATCATCACCCTGAATTGGCACAATAGTATCGCATCCTCTTGCTTCAAAAATTCTACACCCGCCTCCCTCTCACATCCGACACACAAAGAATAAGAATACCAGTTCAAACTTTCACCAAATGAATCGGCATAATCTCAACTTCTGGTGTGAACTAACGTCTAGCTTTGATCTCTGATAAGTTAAAATCGTAAAATGCCAAAATTGACTGATAAGAAGCCATGCCATGACTCTCAATTTATTTGGGAACCAGGCGGTCTACGGGGAGGTCTTCAATTCTAATTCTTAGCTTGTAAGCTTAATCTCAAAGCTCAGTTAATGTTTCTTAACCCCATTTTCATAATTGCTCGACCAACACAGCCTAAAACGTCTAGATTTTTTGGCTGTCGTCAAAAATTTGAATTTGATTGACGGAGGCCAAAAACCCAGACGACATGTACACGAGTCGTTTGGGTTGCGTAATCATGAAAATAGGTGCAAATCTATGAACGATTTGGAAGTATTAGCTGCAATAAACTGGATTCCGTGCTTCCAGTCTGCTTTCTGTAGTTTGTTGGATTTCTTGTGGCGTTATGATTGTTGACCTTCTTACATACGTCACTATGGATTACACCATGCGATGGGGGTATAATCCACGTGTACATAACACTCAATCTGTAGTATTAGTTGATGATCATTACTGTCTAAATTAGGTTAAACATGTTGGTTTAGCCTTGATCTTGGTATCAGAAAAACCCTCGGGTTTTAGGGAAAAAAAATTCAAAAATGTCAGTCATTTAAAACAGTAAAATAATATGTGTGTTGCACAAATAATTAATTCCTATTTGTTATTTGTTATTTTTATGACAACGTTCTCGCAATTAGGTGTATATCTAGAGTATTAACTATCAATATAGCGAGACCGCCGACAGACAAGGTCATCGGTGTCCTAACAGGCCTCAACGGATCGCTATTCATTCATGACAAGCATGTCACTTTCAAACAACTCGTTTTTAAAAACGTTTATGCTTCCGGTTTCCTTCCCACTGTAGCAATTAAAAGTTCGAGTGTTTAAATGTTGTAACAGTTCTCTTGTAGTATTCTAATTCCCCCCAAAAAGAAAGAATGGATGGAAGGAAGGAAGAAAGAACGGAAGAAAGAAGAAAAGATGGATGGATGGATGGACGGACGGACAGACAGACGGACGGACGGACGGACAGACGGAGGGAGGGAGGGAAGGAGGAAGGGAGGGAGGGAGGGAGGGAGGGAGGGAGGGAGGGAGGGAGGGAGGGAGGGAGGGAGGGAAGGAGGGATGGATGGATGCTTCCCCATTTATAGGAAGTTTTAGTTTTCAATCAAAATATGTTTTTCTTATCTTTCCAATGCAGAGTGTAGTACAAGCAAGTCAAGGTGTAAAGGTATCTCTTCTTCTAGTTAGCTTTACGAATCCCAAGAACCTGGATCTCAACAACAAATGCTGTGATCCTGGCTGCTTGAGATGCAATTACTTCTTCGAGATTTGCTTGAAGGAGACTACAGCAGGCGGGTGTGTCCTCTCAGCTACAACAAAGAGGTGGGACAACACTAACTACATCGTGTTCAATCAAGGAAAATATCAGCTGGGGAACAGGAACAATAATCCGTTAATCAAAGAGCTGTCTTCTTGGAAGGTAATATTTACTGGAGGTGAAATATTTTGAGTTCATTGAGAAGACCGGTTTTTTACAGTCAAAACGGCTCAAGCGTACCCCCTAGAATCCATTAATGAATTGATTATTCGAATATTGAGTTCATTAATCACTCCTGACTCCAAACTTGAAAATAAGTTATCTACTTGATTGGTGATTGGATTCTTCGACAATTACCATTCCAAGGTAGAAAAACTCCCCAGAAAGGTATACCCTTAGAATTTTAGTGTGAAATGAATGTGAAGTTTGGAGTCTTCCGATTTTTTAATGAAAACTCAGAGTGAATAATCAACTCAATATTCGAATAATGAAATCATTAATGGAGCCTAGAGGGGTACGCTTGAGCCGTTTTGACTGTACTCGTTTTTATGAAAAATGCTGTGATTAATTTCATTTTCTGGTTGGTATAACTATTTTTATATTTATAAAAGTCATTTTGTAATTCTTCGTTCTGACGCGGGGAGGCGCCGGTGAGTCAGTCCCTAGTAGCGGCCAAGGTTTATCAATATGATGATCAGTTATTGCTACTGCGCGTGTTATTTGTAGTCAAACACAAGTGTTCAGCTCTGCGCATCCAGTCAACATAAGATATTCTTGAAATATCCAATTCAAATAAGTTAGGCGCGCTCTTGAAAAATATGTCTCACTCAGAAAGCGCATGTCGTACATTGAGTTTCATTTAATATGATCATTTTGAGTGCAAGAAGGTACATACAGTTACTGCTACAAAGACCAATCTGATTATTATTTTTCTCACAGGGAAGGCTTAAGGTTTCGATAACAGTTAAGGATTATGACTATGCATCAAGCAATGATTTGGTAGACAGATATTCTATCGATGTTCCTGTTACACCTACCGCTGGCGTCCTGCAGCAGTCATGGACAGAAAAAACTATGACGGTAAGAAGAAACTCTAAGAAAATATAGCATCTAAGCGGTAAGATAAGTAGATGATAACTAGCGGTAAGCTAGTGTGGGCTGCGTCGGTGTTTCTAATGAAACAGTTGTGATAAAAAGATAAATTTTACACCGTAAAAAATAAGAAAGATCACTTACTGACGTTTCGGACGCTAGTCCTTCACAACGGTAAGATAAGTAGTAAGATAAGTAGTCTTTTACCAATGGAAAGATCATTTGAGTGTTACGGCATTGATAGTCCAGAGCTGGACCCACTTTTATGGATGCGCGCGCGGCAAGAACGAACCAAGTAGTGGAAGGAGACTGGTAAGAATCGTATTATGTGTTTCGTGCGCGCGCGCTGTTTTCCTTTTATTTTTCGATATGAATTAATCAGTTACTGAGGAAAGTGGGTCCAGTTCTGGACTTCGGCATTGAGTGCTGTGTATGTGCTGAATATGTCTGATAATGGGAAGCCATTTCAACGTCGCTATATGCAGTACCGTATATCAATATATGTCCTAAGTCAGTGGAGTGGGAAGCCATTTCAGTGTTACGGTATACATGCAATACCATATATATTTTCTGAGACAGTACAATGGGAAGGTTTCATTGTCACAGCGTAAAGCACTGTGTCCCAGGTGCTATAGTCAGTTAAATGGAAAGCTACTTGACATGCCAGTATTTTTTCACCCTTAAATAAAAACCTATCTATTCTGACAAAACTTGGAAATCTTCTATCACCAGGGTATTCCAAGTTCAATGGTATTAAGATACAGCGTCCAGTGCAACAGGGATTATTATGGACCTCAATGTACGACGTATTGCATAGCACGTGACGACAGCCGGGGCCATTACACTTGTAACTTACAAACCGGAAGTAAAGTGTGCCGATCTGGTTGGTACGGAAGTGACTGCCTCACATACTGTATGCCACGTGATGATGACGTCAACGGACATTACACATGTCATCCAACCACCGGAAGTAAGGTAATAAATAAGGTAGATATGAGTAACTCGCATAAAAAAAGCGTAACCGATGGCTGCAGATTCATTAAGGATGCCAGTAGGTAGCAAGTGTAGCTGGACTGTGGCTGTGTAATACTAGTGAAATGAAATGCGTTCGGTGTGAATAATAGAATAAAGAATTAAGAGAAAAATATCATATGCCCTTGGCAGGACTCGAACCCACGGTTTCGGTATACTAGTCCGACGTGTTAACCACTACACTACAAGGACCAACCACGCTGGTTACGCAGCCAGGCAATGTTGTATATGTGGCAACTGTGGGGGTCCAGGGCGATATTGATCTTGTGGCTGTGTAGTTTGGCTACTGAAGAGAGCTAATAAAGGACATGCAACGCTAAATAGATAGTAACTTTACTAAGAACCTTTTACACAGTATTCTTTGCTAGGGTCATATGCGCAGAAGTCTAGATAATAACTAGAAAGAAAGACACAGGACACAGAAAGGCACAGGCAGAAAAAAGAGAGGTAGCTAAAAAAATATTCTATTTCTTTCTCAAGGTCTGTCGCACAGGATGGTATAGAAGAACCTGTACCAGATTTTGCATGGTTAGAAATGACTCTAGAGCAGGCTACACCTGTGACAAAGATGGTAACAGAGTTTGCCTTAGCAACTGGTATCCTAGCAACCAATGTGACATTTACTGTAAGCCAAGAAACGACTCAAGCGCGGGTTATACATGCGACACCATGACGGGTATAAAAACCTGCTTGACAGGTTGGACTGGACCTGAGTGTGACTGTAGACCGAGAAACGACTCTACGGCTGGGTTTTACTGCAATGCAACAACAGGAAACAGAATTTGTCTAGACGGATGGTATAGCAGTCACTGCGACGAGTACTGCATACCAAGAAATGATTCAACTCATTATACCTGTAATCCCAAGACAGGCGCCAAGGAATGTCTGCCTTATTGGTTTGGAACGAACTGTGATGTGTACTGCCCTCCGCAAAACGAAACTACAGCACATACGAAATGCATGGTTAATAATACACTGATATGCGCGCGCAACTGGTATGGTGCCAACTGTACAGTGTTCTGTGAGCCTCGTGATGATGACGAGGTTCACTACACATGTGATCAAGGGACGGGACAAAAGATCTGCCTTCAGGAGTGGTATGGGGAAAACTGTAGCAATCACTGCATTCCTCGCGATAATGATTGGTTTGGTCATTTTGACTGTGATTCGGATGGAAGCAAGCGTTGTCATCCGTTTTGGCACGGCACAGATTGTACGAAGTACTGCAAACCACAGAACTGCTCAGAAGGATACTACCGTTGCCGAGAGTCCGACGGGGAGCGCATTTGTCTTGAGAACTGGTTTGGAACAAAGTGTTTGACTTTTTGCAAAACAAGAGATGACGATAAAGGACATTACAGATGCAACCATAACGATGGAAGCATTGTATGTTTAGAAAACTGGTACGGAGATAATTGTACTGTGAACTGTGTATCTAGAGACGATTCTGAGGGACACTCTACATGTGATGATACAACAGGACAGAAGGTTTGCTTGGAAGGCTGGACAGGAAGGCACTGTGAGGAAGGTGAGTAAACAATATTATCATCATTGCGCGTTTGATTGCGCATTATATTAAAACTAGACGCTCTTGGAGCGTTCACTGGGTTGCCTGTGCAAGAGCTCGCCCACTCGCCAATCCTATATACTCTTTATTATTTCACACCAAAGTGTTCCTTTTGGGTTCAAAGTCCCCCTTTATCAAAAACATTTTAAATTCTAGTAAGGCATTAGTGTTGCGTTACTGACTTGTCAACGCGTATTAGATTTCTACTTGACCTACTAGAGTACCTTTCAAGACTAGCTGATGAAATAAACATACCTATTTCAGTATCGAAACTGTTCACTGCAAAACAAACGTTTTATCAATGTAAATACTCTTAGCCAAAATGTGTTCTCTCTTTGAGTACGTGGACCAACCCGTTCCAAAATCGCTCAATAACATCTTTTAGTGTGTGTCTACCACGTACGGCGCGTGCGTTTGTAAGTAGTTTAAGATACCGTTAAAAAAGCTAAAGACAATGGTAGGCCACGAACCTTGAACGAATGAATCAATGGCAACCAAACACCGAAAGCAATAAATACCTCGTGCTCGATATCATGTAGCAAATTCTATAAAATTCTCGATCATATTTGTACACAAATACATAACACAACTTCATTGGACAGACTATGTCATGGACCAACAACAACTTGCACATTTTTTCCTAAAACTATTTCCAGCTGAACGGTTCGCTTTGCGTGCGTGGCTACTAAAATATTTGCTCATAGATTCTCAAAGATATCTATAGATACTAACACTTCTCTCTTTGAGTACGTGGACCAACCCGTTCCAAAATCGCTCAATAACATCTTTTTATTGGGGTCTACCACGTACGGCGTGTGTGTTTGTAAGTAGTTTAAGCGTAGCGTTAAAAAACCTAAAGACAATAGTACGCAACATGCCTACAGACAAAATAGTACTTCACGAACCCTGAAACAAATGAATTAATGGCGACACAACACTAAAAACTATAAATACATCGTCCTCGATGTCGTGTGGTAACTTCATTGGACATTGTTAACAAGTTCTCGACCAATCATGACGTGTGAAATTATGGTCTACCTGACGCCCGAAAAACGGATCTCATTTTAAGACTGGTTTGCCACCATGGCAACCCAGTAAATAGTATCACCATTGCGCATTGTGTTATCAATAGTATTACCATTGAGCATTGTGTTATCAATAGTATTACCATTGCGCATTGTGCTATCAATAGTATTACCACTGAGCATTGTGTTATCAATAGTATTAGCATTGCGCATTGTGTTATCAATAGTATTACCATTGCGCATTGTGTTATCAATACTATTACCATTGCGCATTGTGTTATCAATAGTATTAGCATTGCGCATTGTGTTATCAATAGTATTAGCATTGCTCATTGTGTTATCAATAGTATTATCATTGCGCATTGTGTTATCAATAGTATTAGCATTGCTCATTGTGTTATCAATAGTATTATCATTGCGCATTGTGTTATCAATAGTATTAGCATTGCGCATTGTATTATCAATAGTATTATCATTGCGCATTGTGTTATCAATAGTATTAGCATTGCGCATTGTGTTATCAATAGTATTACCATTGCGCATTGTGTTATCAATACTATTACCATTGCGCATTGTGTTATCAATAGTATTACCATTGAGCATTGTGTTATCAATACTATTACCATTGAGCATTGTGTTATCAATAGTATTATCATTGCGCATTGTGCTATCAATAGTATTATCATTGCGCATTGTGTTATCAATAGTATTACCATTGAGCATTGTGTTATTAATAATATTACCATTGCGCATTGTGTTATCAATAGTATTACCATTGAGCATTGTGTTATCAATAGTATTATCATTGCGCATTGTGCTATCAATAGTATTACCATTGAGCATTGTGTTATCAATAGTATTACCATTGCGCATTGTATTATCAATAGTATTACCATTGCGCATTGTGTTATCAATAGTATTATCATTGCGCATTGTGTTATCAATAGTATTATCATTGCGCATTGTGTTATCAATAGTATTATCATTGCGCATTGTGTTATCAATAGTATTATCATTGAGCATTGTGTTATCAATAGTATTACCATTGCGCATTGTGTTATCAATAGTATTATCATTGAGCATTGTGTTATCAATAGTATTACCATTGAGCATTGTGTTATCAATAGTATTAGCATTGCGCATTGTGTTATCAACAGTATTACCATTGAGCATTGTGTTATCAATAGTATTAGCATTGCGCATTGTGTTATCAATAGTATTACCATTGCGCATTGTGTTATCAATACTATTACCATTGCGCATTGTGTTATCAATAGTATTACCATTGAGCATTGTGTTATCAATACTATTACCATTGAGCATTGTGTTATCAATAGTATTATCATTGCGCATTGTGCTATCAATAGTATTATCATTGCGCATTGTGTTATCAATAGTATTACCATTGCGCATTGTGTTATCAATAGTATTATCATTGCGCATTGTGTTATCAATAGTATTATCATTGCGCATTGTGTTATCAATAGTATTACCATTGCGCATTGTGTTATCAATAGTATTAGCATTGCGCATTGTGTTATCAATAGTATTACCATTGCGCATTGTGTTATCAATAGTATTACCATTGCGCATTGTGTTATCAATAATATTACCATTGCGCATTGTGTTATCAATACTATTACCACTGAGCATTGTGTTATCAATAGTATTACCATTGCGCATTGTGTTATCAATAGTATTACCATTGAGCATTGTGTTATCAATAGTATTACCATTGCGCATTGTGTTATCAATACTATTACCACTGAGCATTGTGTTATCAATAGTATTACCATTGAGCATTGTGTTATCAATAGTATTATCATTGAGCATTGTGTTATCAATAGTATTATCATTGCACATTGTGTTATTAATAATATTACCATTGCGCATTGTGTTATCAATAGTATTATCATTGAGCATTGTGTTATCAATAGTATTATCATTGCACATTGTGTTATTAATAATATTACCATTGCGCATTGTGTTATCAATAGTATTATCATTGAGCATTGTGTTATCAATAGTATTACCATTGCGCATTGTGTTATCAATAGTATTACCATTGAGCATTGTGTTATCAATAGTATTATCATTGCGCATTGTATTATCAATAGTATTAGCATTGCGCATTGTGTTATCAATAGTATTATCATTGCGCATTGTGTTATCAATAGTATTACCATTGAGCATTGTGTTATCAATAGTATTATCATTGCGCATTGTGTTATCAATAGTATTAGCATTGCGCATTGTATTATCAATAGTATTAGCATTGCGCATTGTATTATCAATAGTATTAGCATTGCGCATTGTGTTATCAATAGTATTAGCATTGCTCATTGTGTTATCAATAGTATTATCATTGCGCATTGTGTTATCAATAGTATTAGCATTGCGCATTGTATTATCAATAGTATTAGCATTGCGCATTGTGTTATCAATAGTATTAGCATTGCTCATTGTGTTATCAATAGTATTATCATTGCGCATTGTGTTATCAATAGTATTATCATTGCTCATTGTGTTATCAATAGTATTATCATTGCGCATTGTGTTATCAATAGTATTATCATTGCGCATTGTGTTATCAATAGTATCATCATTGCACATTGTATTATCATCAGTATTACCATTGCGCATTGCCTTTTTCAAAGGAGCAATTTGAGACTGCGTTAGGCATCAACTAAAAAAATATTTGTTTTCAAAACTTAGCAATTTCCACGATACCAAGAACAACACCAGCACCAACAACACAGGTACCACCAATAAAAGAAGAAAGTAAGAAAGACGACTCAGATGAGGAGCTGAGCCAACTGTCATTGGCGCTTATTCTTGGTGGATTTCTACTCTTGATTTGTATGATTGTTGGAGCATCCATTGTCATATGCAGGTCAGTAACAACCGTATTTGTTTGGCAGAGCGTGCCTTGCTTTTATTGCGGGCTCACCGGTTTTTCTGTCTTCGCTTAATCTAGCATGCTATTCATCTGTGAGTTAGCCGTGCCCTGGCTTAGATCAGCCCAGAGGTTGTTTCAGGGTTCAATCTGTGAGTTAGCCATGCCCTGACTTAGATCAGCCCAGAGGTTGTTTCAGGGTTCAATCTGTGAGTTAGCCGTGCCCTGTCTTAGATCAGCCCAGAGGTTGTTTCGGGTTTGATTGTGGTCCAGGAAATACTCAAACAGCAGGCCAAGAGATCTCTATTGCTGATTCTAAATATCGTTTTTTGCTGTTTATTTGTAGCCGCAGACAAACGAAGAGGCCAGCTAAACCCTTTCCATATTTGAGATATCAGACCTCAGGACACGACTCTATTGAACGAAAGGAAGAAACGTCTGAAGAGAACGGAGCGCTCTCATCAGAACTAGACATGGACCCACAAGAAAAGCGGCAAAGCAGGGTGCCTAACTTGTTGTCACAGTACGATGATGAGAAGTCTAGACAAACAGATGTGTTTATTAATCTACAAGAAATATCTTGGTATGTCAGGCTTTGAACACCGAGATAAAGACAAAGATAGACAAACAGACAGATAAACAGACAGACAAACAGACAGATAGACAGACAGACAAATGGATAAAAAGAACAACAACAACAAAAAATTGAAAATCACCAAGATATTCTCCACTTCATTTCACTCTACTCTATTGACACTGCACTATTTTCTCTCTTCCCTATTTACTCTTTTCCCCTACTTATTTTTATTATAAAGCGTCACTGTTATACTCACCAATATGTTTTTCATATATTTTCTAGGAATGAAGATGGCTCACGCAAAGTAGATGACAAATTAGTCATGTACAATAACCCCTTATTCACAGAGAGAGAAAACATTACCCCAGATGTGTCCTCTACCGACCCGCGGGTCGATCCTGTAACGGGATTGCGGGACAACAGTGACTGGGTAGCGATCTTCGAATCGTATGAATATTGAGCTCGATTGATGACGCAGATGAATATGTAACTGAACAAGCGACGCAAATCTTTAGGATTGAATTTTGAAAATTTAATGTATTGTACAGTTTTTGCAATTGAGAATTTAGCTTTTAGCTTTAACACATTTTGGATATGTATTTTATGAATCCGCTTACATTAGGCGCAATGTTTTCCCAGAAATATTTCATGCATTCACTTATTATAATTTATGATCTCATCGCTATAAAAAAAAATCTCAAGTTAGTGGGATGTCTGATATTGGATAAAATTGCGCATAAAGTAAAAAGAATTTTTTTCTGTAGGAAAAAAAATCAATAATGACGAAGCTATAGCTGTTATATCTCAAGATATAATAATTAGTTGAAGAGGTATAGAAAACGAGGTCTCAAGGTCACATGATGTAGGAGAAAATTAATAATAGAGTAATAATAGTAATAATAGAGTAGTGTCATGACTGTGAAAACTCACGATACACGGCACGGTCACGGTACGTGGAAATGACGTCATCCGTTCAACCAATCAAAGTGCTCGATATTACTGCGCATCCAATGAAAATGCGGCATTTTCGTAATCATACTAAAGCTGCTCTATTCTACACATGCGTGAAATTTGTCACGTGACTGAGGACTGATGATGTCATTTGACGAAATTTTTTCGATATTGAATGCACAATTTGCATGTATGACACGAATTAAAAGAAAAATTAATTTCAAAGAATTACCGCGCCGCTGCATAGCAAGGTATTTTCGTAATAATTTATTTGATTTCAAGTATGATATAGCTGATTCACATGAATGAGAGAAAAAGCTTAAGCCGGGTTCACACGGCGTCGTATTCGTAGTCATTATTATAACGACAGCAATCAGTAAATGCGCAGTGTGCAGATTACAACGCCTTGTGAACCAGGCTTAATACATTTCCTTACTGTAATTACTCATACCGTATCTTACAGGAGTCGTAACTACGTGAGGTACACCATTGCTGTAATACAGTATCATACGTTTCTCATTTCTGCGAAAACTACTTTTTGGTATATATTGGATCTGCTTCGATCCACCAATGGATGTGTACATGTTTTTTCTTTATGACCAAAGTCAATAAAGTTACGTTATTATTATCAAGATAATATTATTATTTTTACTAATTTGATATGCCGATGCCAGAAAAGCTTTTGAAATAATAACCATTTTGTTTCAATTTGATTTGATGTATAGCTTAGGACACTCTAGTTTAGTTTAACAAATATATTTCGCTCTGATCGAGCCTCGTCAGTGACGAGGCTCGACCAGAGCGAAATATATTTGTTAAACTAAACTAGAGTGTCCTAAGCTATACATCAAATCAAATTGAAGCAAAATGGTTAATATTATTATTATTTGCGTAGTAAAGATCATCATTATCATTATTTGCGCAGTCAAGATCATTATTATTATTATCATCATCATCCTCATTATTATTCTTATTATCATCATTATTATTATTATTATTATTATCATCATCATCCTCATTATTATTGTTATTATCATCATCATTATTATTATCATCATCATCATCATTATTATTCTTTGCGCAGTTACTGAAAGGTCTGTTTTTATTTTTCGATCGTCACAATCACACACTTCAATTGATTAATATATTATGCGCATGACTATTAACACTCTCAAATAACTTTTCAACGCCTCCCACATGGACCAAAGCAACTACAACAGATAAGTCCGTATTGACTCAACTTTATCGCCACTCATCACCGCAAGTACATCAGTGGTGCAGCTCAACGGGGTCGAACTGAAAGCAATTTGAGTAGGTGACTGGTAGTAAGCGGTGCCCAGACATTTCTTCCCCTCTCCCCCTTGGCGAGAAACAGGAACTGAAGAAAAGACGCTTTGGACATGTGCCACTTGCGACTCACGTTAACCTACTGTATTATCTTACAGCAATAATATCAAATTATGCCAAGTCTCAGCGGATAAGTTACGTCACGTCAGTGATTTGGAAAACGTCCCAGTATACTGACGAACCATTCAGGCACGACAGACTGTTTTAGTTTGCATCGATCAGAAAACCAACAACAATGACTCGAATCTTTCTTCTGGTTGGGCTTTGTCTGTTCTGGATGTTTCTTGTAAGTATTCATAACACTCTTTGATCATTTTACGTTGAAACGAAGTGTATCTACCGTGACGCTTGTACTCACTCAATACTGAAGTGTGCCCAACACAGTCTCAGTACTAATAGTGGATACGATATTAAGAATCCCTGCGAAAAAGCTAATACTTACTTACCAATCATCGATTAACTATTGCTAGAACTTAAAAGAAGATGTCAGACCAAAAAGGCAAAGTTTCTTTAAAGATTTTAAAAAGGAAAAGCTTTGATATTGATGAACAACCAAGGAAGATCCTGTAGATGAAGATTTTTTAATTAACCTTCCTCAGCTAAAACGGAAATCAAGATGCAGGTTCTGGGAACACAGCCAATATTATTGAGTTACCAAGGAATGAAGGCTTACTTTAACCTTTAATCTTCGACATAAAATTACACATACAGTACTATAAACGCAACTGCTTGTACTAAGAAATAGACCTAATCGGCTAAAGACCCCTTGCAGGTGACGTCAAAGCAGCTTAAATTAGAGGGCAAAACAAAAGAATTTTAATCTCCTGAAAATTGGAACCTATTGTTTTTCACTCCAGATTGAGCTTCATTCCGACGTGCTGCAAGGGGTCTATATAACGCGTTAAACCTATAAACCTAATATAATCGACTTACGCGTTGCTATGTACTCTGGGAATAAGATTCTTTGTCTTTTGTATTTCGATATCATGTCAAAAAGTTTTCGGACAAAAGTTCTTATTTCTTATTCCCAGACGTTTTGAATTGGGTGGAAACGTACATAGCAATGCGTTAGCCGATTAGGTCTGTTGTTATTGCTTTAGAGACATTTATCCTGACCGGCCTTACCCTCTACAGGAAGAAGTCGAAAGCGGTGGTCAGGTATCAGTGGTTTTCAAACGCTACCGCAACCCAACACATCGTAAATGGACCGGCAAATGTTGTGACATGAAGTTGTGGGGTCGCTGTAGAAGTTGTGATACGTACTTCAAGATCTGCTTGACTGCAGTAGCCAACCCTCGGTCCCTGAGTAGATGCACCTTGGCAAATATCCGTACCTCAAAGATGGGACATGATGATATTTACATGAGGTTTAGCACTCAGAGGTCCTTTACTTCTTTCACAGTAAGTACCTTTATCGATACCCTGGAACCACCTCTAGGCTGATCTGAGTCAGGGCACGGCTAACTCGATCACAGATGTCACAGATCGAACCCTAAAATAACTTATGGGCTGATCTAAGTCTAAGTAAATTGATATCTTGCATTTCTCTAGAACTCCGTTTGCGCAAGTGTTTATTGAAGTTCTATAAGATCTATTTCAATATTTTTTTGCTTCACGAACAGGGTAAGGTTGGCCTGTACGTAGAGTCTTGGGACTGGGACATGATCACTAAAGACGATCTCGTAGATAAAATGTCCTTGACCCTGTATGTTAGAAGACCCGACCCAAACGGACAGTCATCCTCCGTATACCCCCGGACCCTACGAGGAAGGCGCGCGACCATGGGTGTTGAATTCAAGGTATATTGCTCGCAGAACTACTATGGCCCATCGTGCACGAAGTTCTGTAAACCGAGAAATTATCTCTATGGTCATTATCGTTGTGATATGAATGGTAACATGGTATGTCACGCACAGTGGTTTGGTACTAGATGTAACAGAAAGTGCGTCGAGTACGATGACGAACATCATGGACATTTCAAATGCGATGCCTCGGGTAGCAGGTCTTGTCGTCCGGGATGGCATGGCAAACGATGCAATAAGTACTGCGTTTCTTATGATGACGATCAGCGGGGCCATTATGTATGTAATTCTGAAGGGATAATGATCTGTCGCACGGGATGGCACGGTACAGGATGCAAGCGGTACTGTTCTCCTAAGAATGATAATGTCCACGGGCATTACCGTTGTGACACTGATGGTAACAAAGTGTGCATGCCTGGCTGGTTTGGATTTTCGTGCTTGAAGCACTGCACGCCCAATAGTCATATGCATTGTGATAAAGATGGCAACAAAGTTTGCAAGCGCGGCTGGTTTGGACCTTCCTGCTTGAAGCACTGCACGGCCAACAGACGTATCCATTGCGATAAAGATGGCAATCAAGCCTGTAATACCGGTTGGTATGGGAAGAACTGCACTAGATACTGTATTGAACACGATGACAACTTACATGGACACTACAAGTGTCGGCTATCTGATGGTAAAAAGGTTTGCCTGTCAAACTGGGCTCCGCCTGACTGCAAGGTAATTTGAATGAAGTTTATTTATTTATATCGAAGGTGCTAATAAATACGCCTTGGATGTTAGTAAGTTTCCAGTGGTGGGCTTATGGGAGGGTTGAAGCCCTTTTTGTTGGGGATTCTTTTCTAAAGAACGATGTCTTGTTTCTACCTCAGGTCATAGTATTCATAGACTGCTTCGACCCCCACCACCCCCCCTCCCCCCGTTTATAATTTCCTGGATCTGCATATGCTACTATCTTGTATTTGAAGCCTTTCCCTGCTCGTTTACTTACGGAAACCTCCCTCTTTAGTTCGTCCATAGTTCTTTCTGCATGCTTGAAAATCTACTACAAATATCAAGGGCGGATCCAGGGGGGGAGCCAACCAGCTGATCGGAAATAATGACGTAGAAATCACGTCATGTTTACCAAACTAATCGACCGCCGCAGGCTTGAGCAACTTGGGGGGCATGCTCCCCCGAAAAAAATTGAAATTCAGACTCTTGGAAATGGGATTTCCAGCGGTTTGAGAGGCATTAGACTCCCTTCAAAAGTCGAATATTCCATTTGGTTCAAAACAAGTGAAATCTTGAAATCGAATTTATAAGCTAGCTCGTTTTTTTTGTTGCCGCATTTGACGCTGCACGATATCTTTTTAAGGATAGAGACCTTGCTCCATCAAATAACAAATTGCCAGTCCCTAACCTCAGGTATGACAGGGGGTTGTGACCCCCCGACCCCCCCCCCCCTGGATCCGTCCTTGAATATTCAATGAAATAGCCAAACACCCATGTTCATAAATACGCGACCAATACAGCCCAAGACTTCTAAGTTTTTGGCTTCCGTCAATCAAAAAAATACTAACTCATACCGTTCGATTTTTGATCGACGGAAGCCAAAAACTCAGAGAGCTAGTTGTCTGGGTTACGTAGTTATGAAAATGGGTATAATTGGTGATATTACCTAATTATAGGTATGCAAGAAAGGATACTACCCACCGAGCTGCAAAAGTCGCTGCGAACCCCAAAGTAGCAAGCAGCACGGTCACTACACGTGCGACAAACTCGACCTGAAGACATGCCTAATGTGGTGGCACAGAGAAGAGTGCAAGACATACTGTGTACCCCACCATGATCCAATCAATGGCTACTACACATGTGACTCTTTAGGACGAAGGAAATGTATGCTGGGATGGTATGGGGAGTGGTGCACGACGCCTTGTCTTTCAAAAGATTACAACATCAGTGGTTCATGTCAGGGTCTTAAACGAAGCTGTGAACAAGGGTTCTCTCTTCCAGACTGCAAGCAATGCGAGGTGGGGTTCTACGGGACGAATTGCTCTCAGACTTGTCTCTTGCCTGGGGAGATCAATGTAGGCAAGATAGTCTGTAATGATTCAGGAGAAAGGATGTGTAGGAAGTGGTGGTTTGGAAAGAATTGTGACGTGTATTGTGTGCCACATGATGATGATACCAACGGGCACTACATCTGTGACAAATATGGGAGAAAAAGATGTCTAATAGGATGGGTCATTCCTGAATGTAAAGTCAAAAGTAACAACTAAATCAAAAACAGCAATATTGCATAAAAGAAGTAAAATTAGATGGGGGCATTACTTATAGTTTTTTATTGGGAAAAAGAGAAATATGGGAATAGGAATAGACCTTTTTATCAGCGTTGCGCACTCATCCAGACTGACACTGAAGAAACTCAACGGGACACGCGGTAAGAACAAGGATTTTTGGAAAAGAATCATCAGAGAATTTTTAAAATTGTTTGACAAAAATTATATAATTTTGTTTAAAAAAATTTTGCTGCACATTATCTATGAATTGGTCTTTTTATTATTTAGCAGGGATGGCGGAGCATATTTTAAAGGGGAAGGGGGCTGGTATGCAAATCAAGGGGAAAAGTGTGGGATCTAAAGAAAATATTGATGACTAGTACGAAAAAGGAAAAGTGTGAGTGGGGAGGGGGGGCTTAACCTTCCCATCTCCACTGTCCACTTGGGAATCAAAATCTTCCTTTGGGTAGTATTTCGATTTTAATAATTTTTTTGCGAGATTAATGATGGATTTTACTTTTCAACAACCCAAGGAAAGTCTCAAGAAAGTATGATGTTCAAATGTTTACTGATATGTTCAACTTCATAATACAACAGTGAACAGACAGTAAAGCATCCTCTTTTTATGGTATTTTATATCACATCTTACTTTATATTTACAAATATCATTTCCTTCCATGAAGTCTCTTATGGATGTCTCTTACTAGTAACATGATAACAAATAAGCTCTTGATGACAATAATCACAGTTAGCATCAGAGGTCAGTTCTTAGTGGAATGCTTATGTCCATATATCTTTGTAAAGGTAGTCTTTACTTTTACATTTGCAGGGATGCATGATTGACAGGAGGATAAGAAGTAATAAAAGAGTTCATACTTCTTTTTTTTTTTTCCATCATTTTCATTTCTACCTGAACAAAAATTTTTTTCTATTCTTAGCAAAATAAAGACTTTCAAATTTGAATCCAACCTCAAGTCAGGGCACGACTAACTCATAAATGAATGAGTGTTACTTTTCTTTGCTTTTTTCTTCATTTTTGCAATTGCTATCCTCTTCATTATTATTGTCACTTGGATTGTTTTTGGCTTCTTCAATTTCTGATAATAGTTGAGCAACACGTTGCTACATAAAAAGAAAGGACATATCACCATCAGCTCCAATAATTTAACATACAGCATTTGTTTCAATTCATGAATCACAAAAATCAACTTACTGCAACATCTAGTCGACTTCGCATTCGTTTTTTTCTACGTTTTGTCTCTGGGGCAGGTTGTCCATCTAAAACCATTAAGACAATGGATGAGAATGGGAAAATGACTAATTAGGAGTTAATCTATTTAGCATAGTCCTTAGGTTTTTGGGAGCGGGAGAGTTCCTTCTCCCAAGTCCTTCCCCTTCTCCTGTCCCTTACTGGCTGGCTGGGGAGGGGAGGGCTTAAATTGTAAGGTCTACTTATCTACATATCAACAATATTGTTAAAGACTAGATTAGGTACAGGAAAACTATGTTTGTACCTGAATATGACCAGTCTGGTAGATCAGTTAATGGGCCATACCTCAAACCATCTGGAGCTTGGCCTTGCCTGTAAGTATATTGATAATAATCTAAACAACTTGATCACACGAAGGTAAGGGGGCTTTCATTTATTAGTGTATGGATCTGTTGTCTTTTCCAAATATTACCCAACCCTCCCTTCCTGGTTGGCAAAAATATCATAACCCCCAGGGCTATATTTCGCCAGTCTATTACTAAACCCCTATAAAGCTGCATACAATTAGTAACAACCCCCCCCCCCCCACTATATAGCTTCCAAAAATAATGTGACCCCCCTAATATTGCCGATTCCCCCATACACTTATAAATGAAAGCCCCCTAAGCAATGGATCCCTTGCATCAATCCCCAGACCGCTCAATTTGGAGGACAAAACAATGATTTTTAATTTTCATGACAGTAAAGTTAAAGAAAAAGTAAACGAGACTGCCAGCAGGGAAGTCCTCGTTTTCTCCTCCAAATTGAACTGCATTAGGAATACAGTACTAGAGGTTTATTAGGTACAGACACAAAACTAAAGGGCTTTACATTTATCATCTCTGACATCGAAGAAGAAATAGAGAAGTTGTTCTACGATATTTGTACAAACCTTATTCGCCATTTTTGACCAGCATGTAGACCTTGGTTTGTACTCAACAAGCGAGTACAGCAACAAGCAGATCTTGATATCCTGAAAAATACTATAATCATAGATAACATTATGATCTGAAAAGAGCACAGAAAGTCAAATATATCAAGAAAGATCAAGAACATTTAAGGAAAATTTCGTACATCGAGACGAAGAAACAGCCGCCATTTTGAATTATGGTGGATAGCCGCTGGATTAAAGTAATGCTGACTCATGAACCAAAGGATATAACCGCTGTTCTGTAATACTGCGTGTTCATATAATGTCTTCACATGTAAAATGGCGGATCACAGCATCTACAAGACATTGAGATTGTAAGCCTTTTATTCCTCGAAAATCCAATTTGATTTCAACCAAAGAGTTATAGTAGGCTTTATTAACCTTGTGTTCTTCTGTAGGCATATTTCGCCGGATAAATTCTTTATTGAGCCGCGAGATCCACAGGCTGTTGGAGAGAAAATCTTGGAGGTTGACCGAGTTAGCCAAGAACTAACACTCGCCGGTAAAAATATTATTTAGACCATTTTAATCCTGTTTAATCCTAAATCCGAGATATTTCTTTTTAGTACCTCAAAATCTTATTTTCATCTGGTAATTTTGTCGTCTGTCAAAGAAAATAAGAAAAATCGAGCATTCAAAGTAATAATTAATTTTGCAATACACGGAATCATACGATTTTCACGTCATCACATTCATGTTGGTAACGCTTTATATCATATAATTTTTTTCCTGAAGAATCTAATTACGGTAATGACTATAGTAATATCTTCTTTTATGGTCATTTAAGCTGTCTTCATTTCATATAGTCCTCATAACTAATTATAAAAATCCATATTTACATAGTTTGGAATATTCCAAAAAAAATCCCAAAGAAGCCTCGTGAATGAAGTCTTAATTAAGCTTAATATATTCCAGTACTTCAGGTTTCCAGTTTTAATCACATCGTTACAATATAATAAACTTAATTGATTTCTATTAACACTTGTGGGTGATGGTTTTTTTGGGGAAAAGAAGAAACTCCTTTAAGAATTTGTTGGATCAGTTTTAATATTTAAAACTGCATTTATTTTTGTTTGTGGTTTGGCAAATGAAATTTAGCTACCATAACCTAAAATATGTGGAAACCTATCCCATTCTGGATTTTTGATTTTTCTTATGATTTGTATAGGCTTATGTTTTAAATACAATTAATAGATTTTTTGTAGAAAGAAGTAAGAAATTATGAAAATGGATGAAAAATACTACGGATTTCACTGAAGCATGGCACATGCTAAAAAAATCGTCTGCGTATTTGTGTGCCAGACACGTGCGACTCAGTTTACAAACATCAATGTTTAAGTCTGCATACCTTTCTCTATGGGCGAGGCATCCTTTTAATGAGTTGTAGAGAAGAATATTATATAAGAAGAAGAAAATGATTTTTTAGCATGTGCCACATGTACACTTCGGTGAAATCCGTAGTAATGCAGTTTTGGTATGAGTAGGAAATATATGCTACTAACTTACAGCACATACACAGTACCACACACTGTAATGTCAAAATGGCTTCCCATTGTCTACCAGTAGTGACTTCATCCAATCATAACATGTAGTTAAGCCTGTACGTTAAGATACAGTACAGCTACAAATTTTCCATATTCATTCCTAGTCATATGAAAACTGTTGATGAAGTATATTCTTTCCTAATTGTGGCAAACTGGTCAGGTGTAAGAGAGAACTTAATTAGGTCTTCATGCAAGATGAAACCTCTTTTCTCAGTAATTAAGGTATATATTGTCTCTCTGTTATAGATAATGAAGGTCAGATCCCACCATCAGCCGATACCAAAGATATCTTTGGTATCATGGGTATTATTCACTTACTTGCAGGTAAGAATAGATCAAAACCACTGTTTTTCCATTTCAGATCAAATGTCATTCCCTTGAGTATTATTTCTTTGTTTACTGGTGACACTGGTACATTCAATATCAAACTCAAACACAGAATATTATTCTCAAACAAGGGAATGTTCCATTAGTAAGAGCATGATTCCATATAACTATGAAAAAACTCAAGGTACAGAAAACTAGAAATTTTATATAGTGTAGCTGTACAAAAAACTAAGTGCGAAAAGGATTATTGTTGTAATTCGAGCAGCCTTGCCCAAGTCTTAAAAACATATATCTCACAGTCTGAAAAATTTTCGAGGAGATAGATGGCAAAGAATGGCTTTCATTTTTTATACATCATGCATACTTCAAATTTCCCTTTTAAATTCATGGAAATGCATGTTTTTGCATTGGTAAGAGACTTGGAGCTAGGGCCGCTTGGCTAAGCATCAAAGCGCACTGTGATTGGTCAATTCGTTGCACTGGACACCTGTTGGCAGAAGAGAAACCCCTTTGTTTCTATGGTAATTTTGTTGTGCCATAGCACTCTGATTGGATGAACAATGGCCTTGTTCTCTGTGGTTGGTGCAATTCTTAGCAAAATAAAAATTTTGAGTGACAAATAAAAAATGAAAAAAATAAGTGCATTGATTTCAATTAATTAATTTTACTTCTGTTTCAATTCATCAGGTCCATATCTGATAGTGATTACAAGGAAAAGACTTGTAGGCTATATACAGGGAAATGAAGTATGGAAGGTGCTCGGCACAGAGATGCTACCATTTCCTAAAGCAACACTTCATCTTACAGAGGAGCAGGTACTACTTTTTACATTTATCCTGGCACACTATTACAAAAAATACAACCAGTAAAGTTGTTGTATATTTGGTAGTATTCCACTGTTACTTCCTATATAACCTATTATGGTGTTTTGAATTATGGATTAAATGCCTAGGCATATTCAATGGTGTGTGATAAAATAGTTATTTGATGCAGGGAAAGATTCAGGATTTTTAGGAGGGGCTTATCTTTTATGATCAGGACAAAATGGAATTCTCTAGGGGAGGGGGTACAGTGCCTACCCTCTACACTCCTCCCCTAGATCCGCTCCTGTATCTGCCCTTGAAATGCTTTCTCATGGCACTGTATAACTAGTATTTATTTATTAGTTATCAAAAGATGAACTTTTTTTCCAATCTGCAGACAGTCTACTAATAATAAAATTTACCATTTTTCATGTGCCAAGCTAGACGACATACAGATCTATACATTTGCCAGATATTAGCAAGAATTCTAACTTGTGTTGTTCTACAATCTCTTCTCCTAGGTTTACTACAACAAGCTCTACCTATCCATGATCACTGCTGTACTACAAACAGATGGATTCTACTTCTCTTGCACCTATGATCTTACTCACACAGTACAGAGACTATCCAGAACAAGCCCAGATTTCTTACAGATGCCTCTTTATGAAAGGGTAAATAGATGAATGAATTTTTTGTCCAACCAGCACCTCTTACGAAGTTCGCCAGTTATAATAAAGATTGCTGCATTTTTATGCCAATCAAGAACCAGCATTGAAACAGATTATACTCTATCATGATTGGCTCCAGTTTCTCTGCCATTATTGGTTAACTCTGTAAGATTTGTCCTAGTTAGTGTCCACACAGTAGGGAAGAGGTCACCTAAACATTTTAAGAAAGCATGCATGAGTGCAGAAGATATATACTGTATATAACTTATGATATGAAAACAATATTATCTCAACAGGTTGATCCAAGATTTGTATGGAATAATCATCTTCTAGGACCATTTGCTGTCCAACCAGAGGTAGGAAAACTAACGATTCAATTAAGAGACACAGTTTTATATCATTCACTAGTTTTAAGTAATATTTTGTTTTTCTTTCTTTCTAACAGCTCCAGAAATTCATTCTCCCTGTCATGCATGGATGTATCCTTTGATATAAAAGTCAATATCACAGTTATTATACTTACATATTTCTGGGAAAAGTATAAGATATTTCTAGATTGAAATGTGTTATTGATAAATCATCAATTTTTGATCCTCCTCACATTTAATCCCTTCTGCAGAACGATAAGAAGAATATCATTTTATTCCGGAATATCTCTCTCTTTAACTTGGATCACTGTAATGTTTTTTCTATTTCAGACCATGTGTCATTCCCTTGAGAATATAATTCTTAGTTTGAGTTGTATCCATATTCATGTGTCATCTCACATGCAACCATTAAACAAAGAAATTTAAAAAATCTCTTGTAGAAAAACTCTAGGGAATGACACGTGGTCTGAAATGGGAAAATGCTACACCCAAGCTGAAGAGTTCTATTGAATTATTTTTCATTTATTTACAGTACAATGATTTATTGTTACTGCTATCTATCTAACATTGTCTGCCGTCAAGTGCACCTCCCCCATACATTGTGGTACTATTAACCTTAACACTTTTCAAGTCATAAGTATAAATCAGTGTACCATCAAACAGAATTCATTTGACTTCATCGTGATATCAAGGCGTAGCTGTTACAGAGCAGGTATGTCATCGGTCAAGTCCACTAGTCTAAATGGCTTTGATTTGCATGACTGGAAAAATCAATCTACAGTACCGCCCAAAAGTAACCTATCATGTCTCGTATCGTGAGACGAGTTTATTGTATCGCGAGGAAATTTTCTCGTATCGCGAGACGAGTTTATCGTATAGCGAGAAAAGTTTCTCATATTGCTAGACGAGTTTTTTTGTATTGTGAGAAAATTTTCTCGTATCACGAGAAAATGATAACTTACATTTGAGCAGTACTGTAGTACTTGATATTATGACAAAAAATTGTTTTGACGACAATGTTGATTATACCTAAGTTAGTACTATAGAGTTAAAACTGTTAGTATAGACACTCAGTGGGCCACAGAAAGTGTGCGTATTAAAGGGTGGCATGTTCATCTCAGGCTCGGTGATTATCCGTGAATATTTACTTTGTTGCTTGAGGACTTAGGGCTTGTTAATTATTCACTGATAATCATCTTGACTTCGGGGAATAATTGATAATTAATATCTGATCATGTTGGTTCTTTTTAAACAAAAAATTAGAATCATGTCTGAAATGGGAAAATATGGGATTAGGAAATTATCACAATATAATATTTTTTACACCTTTCATTTCAGGGGTTCGATACTATATAAGAGGTCTTGATGAAGAGGGTCGTTCTGCTAACTATGTAGAAACTGAACAAATTATCCAGTACAGTTCTGGTACATCATCATTTGTACAGGTAGATTGAACAGAAACCAGGGGTGTAGTGAGTGAGGTGTTAAGAGCGGATGCCCGTAACAGTCGAGAATCTCAAGTCAGATGAATAAATTCGAATTTTTTTTTATTTCACCAAATGATCCCATTTAGTGTTCCTATCATGGGAAAAATACTAAAAAGTTGATGCGAATTTTTTTTCTGGCGATCTTTACGAAATTTTGGTTTGGCGGTAAATTAGCCGATTTTCACACCCGAACTGACTGATTTATAAGCTTACTTTGTGGTACTGCTGACGGCTAAATATAAAACCGATTAATCTAATATTTCGCACACATATTAAGACACTCTTAAAGTTTGATTTTGCATTAGAAGTTTGTTTTTAAGTTGGCTATTTATTTTTTTTATAGTTTTTTTTGTGAACCCCATTTTCGTGGTCTTGAAAAACTGAACATGCGAAAATTGGCTAAGTTTAACGGCCAAAAACCTTTCCTGGTACCTAAAACTTCGAGACAAAAATTACAGTCAGCCAAAGCCTGGTTATTGTTTGTCATCTCACAGAAGTTTCATGCTTGGACTCGAAGTGGTTTGGTGTTGACAAACCAAAGTTTGAAGTGAAGTGTATCCGGCTAAAGGGTCACGCCAACCGAAGCGTTACGCTTAACGCGTCTATAGTACATCGAAGAAATTACATTCAAAAGGTTCCCTCGACTTGAATTTTATTGGTTCATGATCTAAAATACAAAGAATGTATTTTGAAATGCATATACGGCATTTCCGCTTTTTAAAGTGAGTCGGAAACCGGAGTAATATTAAAAGCCGATTAGACGAATTTCATGTCAAACTAGTACAGATGTAAACAAATAAGCCGACATGTACAATAGTTGAATGGTAACTATTTTTTGTGGATTTAACATTAGCACTCTTCTAAAATTGATCGTATCTGTCTTTTATAGAGGTTTTAATTCTGTATGCACTCAAATAATTAGAACTGAAGCAATTATTAGTATACCATACGATAATATTGTGTGACATCCATTGTCGTCTATATATAGTACATATGTACAGCTCTACTGATGGCATGATAAAGCTAAATAATTAGAATTATAAGTGTTCAGTACTGTAGACAAGTGAAATCGGATTTGTACCTCCATTTCCATAAACTTTGATATGCATCCTGTACAATACAATATTTTTTTATAGTTGCTTTTGATATAGTACATATTAGAGTACACGTGGTACAATACAAAAGAACCTAAAGTGTGATGAAAACCATTTTATTAAACCTTGAGTAATTGCTCTCTTATCAAAATTGCAATCAAAAGTGGCAAGAATTGAGACACTGTTATATATTTACCGAAACCATTATTCGCTGAAGGCGAAGTGACTATCAGTGAATAGTTAGAGCTGTGAGTTTTCTCATAACTAGGGTTTTTAAGAGCCACTTGCTTTTATGCACTGCAAAGTGCATTGATAGTAACAAAACACTGTACAGATCTAGACCCTTGGCAAAGTGTTGTGTTTTTCGCACTTGACGTCATATTTATCTTGAGTTTGAAAGAAATGGAACTGCGACGTTAAGTGCGGAAAACACTTCAGGCCTTTTTGGGTCTATAGAATCAGTGACAGGTTGTGGCAATTCTACTTTTTTGTAAAATCGTGAATTCAGAAACTAAAAATCCCAATAAATTCAGGTTTTAGAATTTTTTCTCTTTTTCACAACGCCAATATTCCTACCTTTTTTAAAGATTTTAAGAATAAATTCCAATGATGGGAAAAGGTACCTTTTTATTCCATAAAAAGATAGGAAACTTAATGCATAATCTCTTTAATGGATGTGATGAAATTTCCCACCTTTTTTTAAGTTTCACCTTTTGGAAGAAATCCGAAAAGCGGATAAAAAGGTACCTTTATTGCCCTTGTGCGAGGTGAAAAACCTGAGTAACAAAAGCTACCCTTTTCTATCGTAATAGCCACTTACTAGATTAATATTAATTGATTAATTCAATAAATTGACAAACTATGCCGAAAGATGTCATCATATGTTTATTACTAATCAATATTAATATTAATAGGCTAACCGTTTTATTTCCCGCCGATTCTAAATTATCATTTCCCGCCTAAATGTCACGTGACTGTGAGAAAAAATTCTAAAATCTGAATTTATTGGGATTTTTAGTTTCTGAATTCACAATTTTACAAAAAAGTAGAATTGCCACAACCTGTCACTGATTCTATAGGTAAATTCATTGGAGGACGAGGGAATTCCACGTTGAATTTCACGAGAGAAATCAATATCGCAATATATTGATTTCTCTCGTGAAATTCAACGTGGAATTCCCGAGTCCAAAAATGAATTTTCCTTGAATCTCATACTTCAATTTAAACTGCAAAAACGTGGATAAGCCACCGTAGATATAGGTGTCGGAAGCGGGATTATTTGTAACAACTGCAACAAAATGTCCAGGGTATTGTCTCCTGTTTATAATTGGATCAATTAGTTTTTTTTAGTCCAGCTTGTGCAATGTTTGTACTTACGCAAGTGCACCTTCACTATAACCGAGTTGTCTAGTGAGGTAGGTGATCACTAGTAAGATGGCATCGTGCGGTTCGTGCGGTTACTCCTTGCTTTTAAAAAATCCTGGCAATTGTGGAATAAGTCCAGATTATCCCAAACATGTTATCTATGTAACGTTGAAAGAGTGCAGAAGAGATATCACTGACCACTTGAACTTCTGCAAGATCGGCGCAGACCGCGAGGCTATTGACAACGAGACGAAATTGCATTGGACTTCTTAAAGAGTGAGATAATTTTCTAAAAAGTGAATTTTCTGAGAAGCGAAGTTCATGGAAATCCATTGAAATGTCTTTGATTGACGGCCCACTAAGTCCACGTCTAGAGGCGAGACGTTTTGTCTCGAACTGATCACAGTTTAAGATAAAAATTATCTCACTTTTTAGAAAATTATCTCACTGTTTAAGAAAAATTATCTCACTTTTTAGAAAATTATCTCATGTCCTTTATAAACCACCGTATATGTCATCGCAAAAAAAAATTTATTTAAAAATAATAACAAAACAGTTATAAAAGTAAATTGAGATTTTTCAAGTTTAACATTTTATTACAATGTTCACGTGATATGGCACATTTGTGATTTGTCATGGTGAGTGCTAGTGTTGAACCTTGAACACACAATGAAACCAACAGCTACTTGGTCAGCAGATTATCAGATATTAACACGGATATCATATGCAATCTTGAATGAATGCATTGAATGAATCATACAAGATTCATAGTTAAAGTGACATTATTAACAAGTAGCATTACAGACCAATACAGACCATTACCTTGTACACATGTACTATATATAGACGACAATGGATGTCACACAATATTATCGTATGGTATACTAATAATTGCTTCAGTTCTAATTATTTGAGTGCATACAGAATTAAAACCTCTATAAAAGACAGATACGATCAATTTTAGAAGAGTGCTAATGTTAAATCCACAAAAAATAGTTACCATTCAACTATTGTACATGTCGGCTTATTTGTTTACATCTGTACTAGTTTGACATGAAATTCGTCTAATCGGCTTTTAATATTACTCCGGTTTCCGACTCACTTTAAAAAGCGGAAATGCCGTATATGCATTTCAAAATACATTCTTTGTATTTTAGATCATGAACCAATAAAATTCAAGTCGAGGGAACCTTTTGAATGTAATTTCTTCGATGTACTATAGACGCGTTAAGCGTAACGCTTCGGTTGGCGTGACCCTTTAGCCGGATACACTTCACTTCAAACTTTGGTTTGTCAACACCAAACCACTTCGAGTCCAAGCATGAAACTTCTGTGAGATGACAAACAATAACCAGGCTTTGGCTGACTGTAATTTTTGTCTCGAAGTTTTAGGTACCAGGAAAGGTTTTTGGCCGTTAAACTTAGCCAATTTTCGCATGTTCAGTTTTTCAAGACCACGAAAATGGGGTTCACAAAAAAAACTATAAAAAAATAAATAGCCAACTTAAAAACAAACTTCTAATGCAAAATCAAACTTTAAGAGTGTCTTAATATGTGTGCGAAATATTAGATTAATCGGTTTTATATTTAGCCGTCAGCAGTACCACAAAGTAAGCTTATAAATCAGTCAGTTCGGGTGTGAAAATCGGCTAATTTACCGCCAAACCAAAATTTCGTAAAGATCGCCAGAAAAAAAATTCGCATCAACTTTTTAGTATTTTTCCCATGATAGGAACACTAAATGGGATCATTTGGTGAAATAAAAAAAAATTCGAATTTATTCATCTGACTTGAGATTCTCGACTGTTACGGGCATCCGCTCTTAATCATGTGGGCGGGGGGGGGGGGGGGGGGTGGGGGGTTATGTACCATTTTCCCACCAAATCCACAGGAATCCCAGATGAATGAATGAAATTTCAGTGCTGAGATATGAGGTGCAAAAAATATGGGGAGGGGGGGGGGGGGGGAGACTGCCTTCCCTTACCACTTCTCCCCATGCCACTGGCATGTGCAGGAACTATCTTAATTTCCTCAAACTTTTCTGACTTTATTATCAAAAATAATGTTTATTGTTCATTTCTAGATCAGGGGCTCTATTCCATTGTATTGGTCACAACGACCAAACATAAAATACAAACCCAAGCCTCTCATCAACAGCACTGCAGACCATGTAAGTTAAATACAAGATACGGGATAGGGACAAATGAGATAGAAGGGAGAAGTGACATCTAGAACAAGGACAGGGGATCATCATACTTCAACTATCTTTATGTTACATAATTTACCATTTTTTTTTACAATACTCATCCTTTTTTATGTTCAATTTGCAGAGTTTAGGGTTCCGTTATCACATTGACAATCAAATAGCTCATTATGGAGAACTAATCCTGGTTAATCTGGTAAGGAAAATATTATATTATTCTTAAGTTCAAAAGTATTCATTTGGTTCCATGTAATTTGACCATGAATGTTTCATGAAGCTGTTACCATTATTTTTCTACCAACTTTTTTCTGTTGTCACAGATTGATCAAAAAGGACCAGAAAAGATATTAGGTGATAATTTCTCAACAATTATTAGGAACTCAGGATATTCTGAGAACAGCTTAAGGTATGCTATAGAAGTGGCTTCTTTTGGAAACCAAGGGTGGTGAAACAGCAGTGCTTCTTGCCATTGGGGTCTAAGTTTTGATTAATTCCAAGGCTTGGCATCACATGCGAGCAGCATTAATTGTTCATTCTCTGCTTTTAAGCCGATGTTACACAAGTTGATTTGCAACGATGATATTTCCCACAACACTGCGAAAAATTCATCATTTTGAGTTGCGAGGTTTTGACTTCAGATCAGAAACTCACAACGTGTTGCCTGAAGTTGAAGTTACTCTAAAAATCGTTTTATCTGGCATGTTACATGGTATACACCTTTTGCACAAGGGCGTATCGCGAAAAATCGTCGTTGCAAATTGTCTCGTGGAACATTGGCTTTAGGCTGTGTTGATGTGACAAAATGGGTGTACATCTTCTAACCTTTTTACTTCAAATGATGTATCTAATTTTTATGTTTATTTTTGTTTCCTCATGGCAGATATGATGCTTTTGACTTTCACAAAGAGTGTAGCAAGATGCGATGGGACAGACTTAATATTTTAATAGATAGGTTACATGGTGATCTAAAGAAATTTAGGTAAGTGCACAACTGTCATTTATTTAATAAAGTTTTAAATTTACAGTTTTTTCTTTTTTTCCTTGCACTGGTTTGACCCTATTTTCACTGTAATTCTCAATACTCTGCTAACTCTGCAGTTGCGAGTTGCCCATTGGAATTTGGTTTTTCACGGTTTGGTATGGCATTCCCTGCTTACAGAGTCTCCTTTTCTCCTTTTTCTTTCACTGGAAAAAAGGAGCCTCTGCCAGCAGATAAGGAACGGCAAATCCAAACCAGCAAACCATTAATTGTTTTTTTCTGTCATCCCAAAATGAAACATTATAGGAGACTATTTGGCTTTTGCTGTCTGCCATTTGCCATTTGCCATTACCCCCTTCCTTGTTTTAAAGCCATGGCAAAAATCTGCCTTACAAATTCTTTCTAATTCTCTTTTTTATTTATTGTGAATAGGTATTTCAGCACGTCTAGAGACAAAACAATTCATTCTGAGCAGAAAGGTGTCTTCAGGACCAACTGCATAGATTCTCTTGACAGGTGAGGCAATACTTATACATATATTACACTGTTTCAATTCAATATTGACTCAATCTATGTTTTCATTGTTTCCCTCTAAAGAACAAACGTTGTTCAAAGTATGCTGGCAACAAAAAGTCTAGAACTTCAGTTTGAGGTAATACATTCTTTTATCTATACTCAAGTGTTTAAAATAAACAAAGAGAACAAAAATCAACTAAGACTTTAGATGACTATTCATTGGACAATAGGGAACCAATCACTGTTGCAGCAGTTTTCCCAGTTGAATAAAAATCTTGTCCCATAAGCAACGACAGAGTATCTGGTTTAAAGAGTACTACAAGGATTACGAGGCATTTTTCTATTTCTTTCTCAGGACAGTTAAGGATTGAAACAATTTATAATCAATTTTCTTAGATCAGAGTTTTAAATTATGAGATATTCTAGCTAATTTGTTGAGCTTGTGGAACATAGCAACAGTAACTAAGGAACAGTAACTAAGGAGAGCTAATTTGTTGAGCTTGTGGGACATAGCAACGGTGACTAAGGGGAGCTAATTTATTGAGCTTGTGGGACATAGCAACGGTAACTAAGGGGAGCTAATTTGTTGAGCTTGTGGGACATAGCAACAGTAACTAAGGGGAGTTTGGATTAACTTACTTAACTTGTCAGTGATAGATTATTACATTTGCCTTTAATGCTATAGGAATATGGGGTTCTTTCTACTGGGGAAAGGATTTCAGAACACAAGGACTTTGAATTCATCTTCAAAAATGGTAAGTAGCGAAACATTAGTTGCTGTTGATTTCTAGCACAGCTTTACTTTTGTTGATAATTTTGATTTACAATTTACAATCATCTTTTAGTTTGGGCTGACAATGCAGATGCTTGCTCTGTTCAGTATGCTGGGACTGGAGCTCTCAAGACTGACTTCACCAGGTAGCAAGACTAATTATCATTAAATTTCATTATGTACTGTAAGTTATTTGAATTTCTCAAATCTTAGCCAATAGGAGCGGTGCAATCTGTAATACTGATTCACGACTGACTAACCAACTAGCTGATTGACTGGCTGACTGGCTGACCAACTAACTGACTGACTGACTGACTTGCTGACCAACTAACTGACTGACTGGCTGACCAACTGACTGACTGGCTGACCAACTAACTGACTGACTGACTGACTTGCTGACCAACTAACTGACTGACTGGCTGACCAACTAATTGACTGACTGACTGACTTGCTGACCAACTAACTGACTGACTGGCTGACCAACTAACTGACTGACTGGCTGACCAACTAATTGACTGACTGACTGACTGGCTGACCAACTAACTGACTGACTGGCTGACCAACTAACTGACTGACTGACTGACTTGCTGACCAAATTATTGTTTGACTGACTGACTGGCAACTAAGCAACCAACCAAACAACTGTCAGACCATATCCCACAGTATTGGTCAGTGCTTGACAATAGAAAGATAAACGGAGAATGAGAACAGGTTTAAATGATTTTATTTGAATATTAACTAAAGATAAGTGTTATATATTCCCTTTAAAAAAGGACTGGTAAACGATCAGTATTTGGTGCCCTCAAGGATGGAGTGAACTCTGCAATTAGATACTACAAGAACAACTTCTCTGATGGATGGAGACAGGTATGGAATTTGACAATGATGTTCAATGTCAGGGGTGGTGAGGGGGTTGACCCCCTCGTTTTTCATGGATAATAAAAAAAAATTATGTCATTAACTGAAAGCATTTATCCAGATAAACTTTTACTCAGTTTGATTGCCTCAATTCAGACATATTTTGCTGTTATTGTTGTAGGATGCTATTGACTTATTCCTGGGCAACTATGTGGTAGACTCAAATGAATGTGTTACAAAGCCTTGTCCTTTACAACAAAAGCGTGACTGGAGATACATGACGGTAAGATGCGTAAATATATGCTTTAATAAATCTTTTGGGGGAAAACAGTATAGCTAAAAAGGGGAAATAATTTGAAGGAAATTGAACAATCTGCATGAGTTTAAACTTCTAGCACAAAGCATGATGGGAATCTGAGTCCTTTAAAAAGCTTTTCAGCTCCTCTAAAAATTCATCTGACACTTTTTCCTTCAACATTTTCTATGGAAATGTAAGTATTACGACAATTGGGGAAAAAAATGTTCTGATATTTCCTTTGATTTCCCTGTTCCTTTTTTGCAGGACTCAGTTGCTTTGTGGGCTTTGATGCACATAGCCTAATCAACCTTGGGGAAGGTTCTTTTGAAAATAAATTGCTTGAATGAAAACTAAATATTTTACTTTGTTTCATTTTAGCTTCCATTTATTCTCTTGTTTGGATTCTCCATGTTTATAATTAGCCTGATAATCCCATCAAGTAAGTGTAACATATTATGAGCTCAAACTTTGCCTTGCAGCAGTCCTTGCAGCACATCGGAATGCAGCTCAATTTGGAGAACAAAACAACATGTTCTAATTCTCAGGAGATTCGTTATGTTTTGACAGGACTCCAAATTGAGCTGCTTTGATGTCGTGTGAAAGCTAGGGCTCTTTGTCAAGGTGCTCTTTCCATTTATTTAAGCTCTCATTAAAGACTCATTTAAGCCTGGTTCTCACAAGTAATGCAAGCTGACACAATCAGACACAACTCCAAGCTAGTGGATGTTCTCACTATGAAAAGAAGCAATGAAAGTGCAAACACAAGCACAAGAGAACAGAAGATTTTATTTTTCTTGCGTTGACTTGCACTTGTGCTTATGCTTGTGTCAGCTTGTATCACTTGTGTGAACACAACTCAGGAAGTGGGGCGTGTGACCTCTTAGTGCAAGTGCCCCCCTTCCCCTATTTGCACAACTAATCCCTAGCTTAACTTATATTTTCTTTTTCTTGTAGCTGATTATGGTATTCAGTTCTTGTATGTGGTATTCTGGGGAGCAGCAGTGCTCTTGACACTGTATGTGGTGGTGTTCTTTGGTTATGAATTTGTTGACAAACCAAAACTAGTACAAACAGTTTCAAAGGACAAAAATGTTTGACTAGCACGAACACATCCATCAAAACCAAGAAATTTCCAGGATTACTACTGGGTTTGATTCAAACTCATAAAATTCACCACTTTCCATACATCGGTTCTCTGGTCAAACACAAAGCATTCAAGCGAGACTTCAAGGTAGTTTCAAAGAATTATTCAAATTGGAACCTTGCAACCTCGAATGAATGCTTCATGTTTGACCAGTGAAACGATGTATGGAAAGTGGTGAATATCCCAAAATTGATTAACCGTTATTAATACTTACTAGATAAACCATATGAATCCTTCAAGGTTATAGAAATTATGATAAAAATTAATATTTATGACCAGCCTGTGCATGGTAAAAAAGATCTTTCAAAATTGTTGGTCTCAATTATTTTTGGCTATAGTAATAGTTTACTCATTTGCTTAAAGTGCTCATAACCCCTATCTGACTTCCAATTTTATATTAAAACTATAATGCTGTGAGCATACATTTCTTCTTAAACTAGTGGCAACGAAACATACCTTTTTTTCTGCACAAAAAATAAACAATGATCACATAGCTTCATCTTGCGGTTTGTTTAGGAATATCTTCGACTTGTTTACCTGGGTATACGTCACAACCAACTAGACTCATTCTCCTCATTTGCTCGGTGGTGGGAAAGCAGACGTAGTTTTATGGTCCATTTTCAACAACTTTAAAGATGCACAGAAAATCAGGAAATTATTAAAATCGTTTTCTTCGCAGAAGTGCTCCACAACATTATAGGTTTCATATGAAATTGGAAGTCAGATAAGTTGTTTATATCACGAAAAAGAAGAATAAATCTGGGCACCTAGTATAAATATAAATATTCAAATAAATACAATACAGGTTATCATTGGTCACAGGGGTTAAGGAGCTGATGGCGCTGTTTAGGTTTCCTGTTTGAAGCAGCTGAGTTCTGATTGACCAGAAAAAGTTACCAATGACTGTTTTTGTTGCTATGTGCTGATTAAGACAACACTCACGGCAGGCTAATTAGAAATATACTGGTACCATCAATCAATTATATCTGTTGCAGCTTTTGTCTCAATAAGCATGAAGCAATATTAGTAAGAGATCATCAATCCAACCTTTCTGTCTATGGTGTTTTCAGTGCGCTGTCATTTTGAGACACCCATTTTGATCCTTCTATGGGACTTTGAATCTTGACAAAAAACTTCAGTTTTTTCCATAGAGATATCAATCAAAGAAATGTTAAGTAACTTCTTTCAGTCACAAAATCACAGTTCCAGGAAGCTAAAAGATGGTACCAGTTGTTGTTGATTGGTCTTCAGCTGCTAGTGGTCTGACTTTTAAAATAAGTCTTTTTATTTTTATTTTGTTCTTGTTGTTTTCTGAGTTTCATGGTGGAGATGGATGTGTTGTGTCAAAGTCAGTAAGTATAGGAGGTAAATAGTTATAATATTAAGTCTAATTTGCCTAAAGAAATTAGTCAGGAAACAGTCATTATTTAGAGGGATGTGGGTGAAAATGAGGCATGTCATGCTTAAATTTTCCAGGCCTCTTTCATGTAGATTCCTATGCAGATGTTTTTAGGATTGTCAAGCGACATCTGCATAGGAGGCTACCTTGTATGAAGTACATTTTTTCTATGATACTTTGCAAAATTATATGGATGGCTCTCTATTTGGTCCCTGCAAATCAATTACAGTGACTCCCAGTTTCCACCAGCCTATCTCCCAACTCTAAATAATGCCTGTTCCTTCAAGGTGAGAGTAAATAAAAGCCAGATGAAATCTTGTACTTCGGGTGGCCCACAGCTTCCTCTAGGTACAAGTTATGATAGAGTGGTAAGGATACTCTTCCCTGGCTTCTTATCCTCTCTAGACCAATCAAATGATCACTCATTAATTAAACATAATCATGATGCAAGTTGCAGAGCTATTTATTGATTGAATTAACATAGGTTTCATGAGGTATCATAGCCTACATCTCAGACAATAGACCCTTTTCGAATATGGCATCTATAATGTCAAACGAGGAGTCCTAGAATGTCCTGGATGTTATGAGTGATAATAATTGTGTTTTGAAATCTGGGGTATTCTAGTCCCTGTGCTGCTAGTGGAAATCATTGGGTTTCGACATCCAGGACATTCTCATTCTCCTCGTTTGATGTCATAGATGCCATATTCGAAAAGGGACTATTACCTCATTCTTTCATTAGTTTCTTTGCCTTTTGAATCCTGAAGAAACATGGGCACTCGTTTATCAATTTGAAGGTTAGCAGTGTATATATTTAATTCTAGCATATAAAATCAAAATAAATACATTATGAGAGCACACAGTATATATATGTGCATGCATTTGTATCTTATGAAAGAAATAAGAAACTTGCTTGCTGTGCTGTGTAAAGTTATAAAGCACTTAGGGACTATTGTCAGAAGACTTGAATAGTGTTGACATAGTTAATGGAGTGGAATGGTTTGGAAACCTATTGTTCTAGGTTTTTGTTTGGCGAGCGATGTTGAAACGTACCATCACGTGATATTGACCGTGCACAATGAACCAAAGCAAGTATGGCTGAAAATACTAGTTTCTGTACTGTTTTCATGTACGATCATTTTGAAAGTGTAAAATTTTCATTCTAAGATTACAAAGAAGAGGATAAATAATTCCGCGCAGATACAGTTAAGTTACTAGATGATAGATAAGAAAGCGTTCAAAAAGGTGATTACCCTTTTCAGTAAACAATTAATTTTTATCATATAGAATTAATTAAGAAATATCTCCTATTTTAGAACATTTTTAAGGAAAAAACGTCTATGTTCTCTAATTTACGATGAACAAACGCTGCAACTTTTCCTTCTCTGTGCACGGTCAACGTCATATAACAATAGAAAAGGTTGAACAAAAACCTAGAACAATAGGTTTCCAAACCATTCCACTCCATTAACTATGGTGTTGAGAAGCACTCCGTTATGCATCATGCTTCTGCTAACACTTCTCTCATGTTCTGCCAATCCCTGCATGCTTTATAACTGCACAGAGCACGCACACACAATTTTGTTTTGCCAAATGTTTCATGGATATACTGTTTTCACTCTTTATTATTCAATCTTAACAAAATCAAATGAGACAAAATGTAGAGATTATAGGTGTAGGAAAACCTGTATATTATTTGTTAATTATTTCTTTTACTTTAATTGTTGAATCTTCTTTATCATAATTCATATTATTAGTTTAAAATTTAAAAAGAGAAGGAAAATCTCAAAAATTGAACAAACAAAATTAATAAAGACCAGTACAATTCAAAAATGTTACTAACTTTTATCTTATGCTTTCCATATTGCTGGGACCTACTTGACTCCAGACATCTAGTATTTTGGCTTCGTTCAATCAAACTTACAATGGACCGAGCTCATTCTGATCGAGCAATAAGGAAATTCTTGTGACTAGACAACCATTTTCATATGGGAATTTCTTTTATTGCTTGTGATCGGAATAAACTTGATTGACAGAAGACAAAACGTCAGAGGTTTGAGTCGGTAGGTTGCAAAACCATGAAAAGCACTGTACTGTAAAAACTCCTACCAAGACCACACTACTCTAAGGTTTTTTCCAAGTTCACCAAACAGGATACACTCTGCTTTTGCTTCATATTTACAAACAACAACAAATATCAAGTGCATCAATTTGCTACAGAGCAGATTTTAAATAAAAAACCTATGGCATGGATGGCGCCTTGCTGTAATCGTGTCAGTGTTGTGTATGAAAACATTCAAGATATTTGGTGCCATGTCTGTGCTGCACCATAAAAGTGCCATGACTTTTCACATTCATTCAAAATCTGCTCTATAAGAGAAAGCATTTTGGATGAGGTTGGTGGACCAGGTTTAAGTTTTGGATGGTATTAGCCATTCCAAGGTTGAAGAAATACTTGGGTTGAGTTGGCACTGAATTGCACTGTAAGACTGTTTTAAGGGACTTATTTTCAAGATGGTGTCTATTTCATCCCCTAAAACAGTCCCACAATACACTGCAATGTCAATTCAACCAAGTTTTTTCCCCAACCACAGGTATGTCATAAGTAAAAGCAAATGTTTTTGAATTTCCCAGAGTTATAAGAGAGGGAAGATCAGAAGAAGTCACATTTTAGTGGAGGTTGTCAGAGCAATCTTCATGAACTACACCTTGGCCATTCCTTTTATCAATAATTTCAGGTTCCACTTTATTCAGAAATACACATATCACATTAAGAATATCAATAGTCATAGTCTTGATCATTGAACAAATGGGACATTTTTAACCAGCTATGTGGTTTATAAGTATATATGACAGTTATATCTTGCTGTTTCCTGGCCATGTGGCCATGTATGTACCATGAATGCCTCCTATCATCCTCTCAAAGGAAAGGAACCTTCCAGTTTATGGTCTTCTTAGGACACCCCTGCTAAGCAGGGTAATTGCTCTACCTTTAACAAATACCTTACAAGTTTCAACATACAATAAAATGTGTTTATAGTAATGGCAAAAAAGTAACTGCATGTTATTACAAGAACTGTTTAACAGCCGGAAAGACTAGGAAGAAAGCTACTGTCTAAAAACTTTTGTAACAGGCAAATATACAAAATGAATGTGTAACAAAGCCATACATCCTAAATTATCATATTAAATGTTATACAAAGTGTTTTGTAGTAAAGAATGACTCGTGAACTGTTAACAAGTAGAATGGACACTGATCATGTCTTTGTTACAATTACATGAAGAGATTTGGATGTGAGAACAAAAACCCTCTTGTTGCTGGTCTGAAGTCCAAGTATGCTGTTGCTAGGAGATTCAAGAGTCACAACACGCTGAATGGAAACCTTTAACAAAACAAACAGGATATTTAGAGAGAATCTTTAAAGCAATCTTATTAATTTTGTATCAGCAATGAAAATTACCATTATGCAATTTATGGACAGACATGATTAAATTTTCTTGAAACAGAATTGATAGTGAAAGTCTGGTTCACACTAGCTGAAAAAAGGTAAGCAATGTTAATGATCAGTACACTACTGAGTCTGCATATGTTGTTTAAGATTACAATTACGATGCTAGTGTGAACCAGGCTGAAGAGTTAGAAGGGTATAGATTTATCAATCCACCTTTTTGACGATAGGCTTTCATGTGGTGAACAGCATTACGATCGCCAAAAAGTTCAGACGTTGTTGAATTGCCCTATGATTGAACTAACTTTTGTACAATTTATCAACTTGGTTTGTTTATTCTGTCCTCAAAATTTTAGCAAAACTTCTTTTAAAAATGGAGCTTTTAGATAGTTTCGCTAAATTTTTTGAAGAAAAAAAACAATAACAAATTAAGACGATAAATTGTACGAAAGTTAGTACGATTTGTAGGGCCTGGGCAATTCAACAACAATGTCCAAACTTTTTGGTGACCGTAATGTATTCACCACATGAAAGCCTATCACTGAAAACATGGATTACCACTGTTTTCACAAGCTGTGCGCTGATCAAGACAGCAGTGATCAAACTAAGCACTGATCAAGACAAAAGTTACAACATGGAAACTGGGCAATACACTGCTGTCAACTGAGAATATGTCAAGGTACCAAACAATTTATTTGATTACCAGTAGTTTATCGCCCAATTTCTCTGTTGTGCTGTTGTCTTGATCAGTGTTTAGCAATGAAAACCGTCTGTGGTAAGTTAAAAACAACCCCAGAATACACAAATATTGATCAATTATTACTGTAAAAACTATATTAGTACCAACCTTTGCTCCATTTTCTGGTTTGTTATAAATATATACATGCTTAGTGCTGTCACTTATTGCAGCATAATTCATATTTGGTGCACAAGTTGAAAATTTTCTGTCCTCCTTTGAGGCCTGAACATAACCCAGCGCATCAAATGTTCCAATGTGGTTCCAGTATTTGTTAGGATCATCAAGATTTGTTGTAGGCTGCCAAAGAAGCGCATCAACGTCGTGCCTAAGACAAAAGACAGGCAGACTTCCTGGACTGAGAGTCGTGTTGAATACCCACTGATGGCTGGCAAGACAGACCTGGTAATGATGAAATGTATACAGTCACATATTCATTCATTTACTCGTACTTCATTACACCCAATTTCAAAATAACGCGACCTTGAGAGCTACAGTTGTCTGGAATCTTGGTTTCTGTTAATCAAAGTTATGATGGGCCGAGTTCATTCCAGTTGCGAGTGATAAAGAAATTTCATCGACTCAACAGCCATTTTCATATGGTTCTATAAACATGGCTATGCTCAACTGGAGCTGTCCAGGTTACATAATTTTGAAATTGGGTGTAAATAAATTAATTTGTTCACATTTATTCATTCATTTGTTCATTCCTGCCCCATCCATCCATTCATTTATTCCTACAATTCATTCATTCATTCTTACTTTGTGAGTTATTGTCCCTGTATTCAAATCCAGTCTCATAATGTATTCTATATCCTCTGGGAATTCATCACAGTCTTCTAGCTGCTGCTGGTTGAATGGTAGTTTTTCTGCTTTATCACTGCTAACCTGATTAAGAAAATTATAGCAAAGAAAAAGTTACATACAAAGAAAAAACATTTTTTTTGTGTGCTTCTATCATTTTCTGCATGCTGTTTTATTGAATCCAGAAAGGAAAAAGCTGTTCTGTTTCTTAAGTATTTGATCTGTAAACTACAGTTTACAGCCATGTAAGCTTGCTATTATTGTGAATGTGACAATGCACATGGATATAGATGGGTCACTCTTACTAGATATATCACTAACCTGCTTGTCTGAGGTCAGATGTTCTAGTCTTTCATGGATTTCCTGGACTCTCTTTGCTTCTTCTCCCTGGAGTATGTATTTTCCTTTAGTATCTCCTGCTACCACGCTACTCCAATGGTGCTCTGTCGAGTGCTTTTGTAGGATAATTTCTAAACTACAAATATAAATATACAGTGGTTTCTGTGTGAGATGGAAAATTATGGTTCTGTAACATCATGTATACAGTTATGGTACCTAGGATATCAAAGCATTTTTACTCTAGCTCTTTCTATAGCTTCTTTATTTTAAATATACGAAATGTAAAGGTGAAAGTAGGAATAAAAACTCTGGGAATTTGCTAATTCACGAGACAAATCAGAATGTAATGCATTTGATTTTATCAAAGCCACTGCTTTCATTTAGTGAACCTAGAAACTGGATTTCTAGATTCAACATTTTGTTTAGAATTTCATGTAATGAAATCTGAGAACCAACTTTCTGGTGATTCTGGAAATTCAAATTTCTATTTATGAAGTGAAAAGAGCACCTTTGGAACCTAAAAAAACAAACTCCATTATACAAATCTCCCCTTGTGTTAACCTTACCAATTTTTACTCAGCGTCCAGGTACTTTCTCCAGCTTTGATCTTGGCAAACAGTGGTCCTTTAAGCAAAGTTTCCCCATTGAACAAGCTGAGCTCTATTTCATCAGGTTTTATGACACAGATAACATCATCTTTGGTTGTTCCTTCGGCAAGATCGAAACTGATAGTGACTTCGTCACCCTCCTGAAACCAGGTGTATGTGTGCAGGGGTTGTTTTTCTCCATCTTCTTTTTCATTATTATCATCATCATTCTTCTCTTTCACATCATTTTGTTCTTTTTCTTGACTTTTTGGGTTTTCATCATTTTGACTTGATCCATTATTGTTATCTGAAAACCATACCAACAAAATTACAATACCATAAATCTTCTAATTTCTGAGGTCCTGGGGTGCACTTATTAGAAGAGGGGTGCTTAATAGAGGGGTACCTTTTTCATTTAAACAATCAGATTCTCTTGCTATATTATATTTCATAAACTTTATTATCAAACAAACAAAGCTAGTATGAAATGTATCATTGTCAATGTGCCCACATTCATGGTATACTATTTACTGTAAGAAATATGTGTCTCATACTAAAGTTAATGTACTGCTCATTGTAAAGAAGGGAGGATGGGATAGGGGAGCTTTAAGAGAGGAATGCTTAGTACAAAACACGTCCAAAGGGGGACACTTAATAGAGGGGAGGTGGATATTTGAGGGAGGGCCCATAACAGAAGATTTACAGTATATGTTTTTAGCAGGCCGAGATTTAAAAATCTGCTCTAAAATTCCACTAAAAAAAATTTCAATACCTTTTAACAAGTGAAAAGGCTTTTCACAAGCAACAATGAGAGCTTTATTCCCTGGTTCTATCACAGCATACAAAGGAGCACAGTGTCCCTGAATGTGCTTGATAGCCTCACATGTAAAACTAGATGCTCCTGATGACACCACCTGAGAAAACACTCCAAGAGCCAGCTTGACAATATGAGCCTTCTTAGCCGAGATTTCATCATCTTTTTCTATCATACTTAGCATTAGACAGCTCAGTGTTCCAGTTTCTGCATCCTGGATTGCGTGAGTAATTTCAAATGGCTGTTCAAACTCATATACGAATGAGGTCTTCCATTCTGTGCTACCACTTTTGGTTCTGCCTTCGGAGTGGATGATATACAGCTTTCCACAGCCATCTCCTATACACACAAATTCTTTTGAAGGGAAGGATATTGAAGTGTTCAGTCTTTCCTTGCATTCTTCTGTTAGTGGTATCTTGAATACACTCTCTACAGTATCTATATTGTTATCCTGAAAGGCAAACAATATGTGATACCATCTATAAAATATATGATATACAGTCAATTAAAGCTCTCATAAGTGACCACGTCTAGAAATCAGAAAAGTGGTCATAAATAGAGCTGGTCACTAATGAGAATGGGCTCTCAGGGTTTCAAAATCATTTAACTAGAGCTGGTCATGTACAATAGTGGTCACAAGGAGAGCTTTGACAGCACTGTATGACACAGCTGCTGATTGGCTAAGCTATGAGGGGAAATTGTCAGGGGTTATCAGGTGCTAGCTTTCAAAAACTTGTGAAGGTAGTAGTGGTGGTGGTGTTGGTCAAGGATGGGTGGGTGGGGGTTGTTGATTTTCCAACTCTCCCATCAAACATAATAAATGAAAGCCCCTTTAGTAATCCACGATAGGTATGCCTTTTTAAAATTATATTTTTCTCTTCTATTTTGTTTAAACGAATTATAAAAACTCAGCCATGGTGTTTAAACGAAAAGTTATCATAAATAAAGTCCTTAAAGTTATTAAAATAAAGCAAACAATAACTCTTAACACTTTGACTGTTGAAGAACAATAAAGATTAATCAAATTAGCAATGAAAGTATTTTTTATAATTTCCCAAGGGAAATCAATATGATTATAAATAGGCAGTTCCTTCAATTCTTTCCTAGACAAATGGTGAATTAGGAAAATCAAAATCAAAAGAAAATCTGTACGATCATTTTAACGCAGTACAAAGTAAGTCAGAAAGTTTACTGCAGTTAGCTACACGTGCTTTCGACTTCTTAAAATGACATGCACACAACATCTATTTTTAAGAAATCTTAACGTCGTAAACTACGAATATTTGCAAGAAATAAGACCAATTTGAGTTCCTACCTTAAGTTTAGCCTGCTGGACCTCGTTATTCTCGTCCACAAAGTAAACTCGTTCACAAAGCGTGGAGTCCTGCCAGGGATCTATCGTGAGATGGTTGTGACTACCGAAGGCACGAATGTATTGTAATGAGAATAAATCATCCCGTTGGTTCACGACTTTAACATCAGAGACGAGGTTTGTAGAATTGACTTCAACTGGGTCTGAAGACAGCTTGTAGCCTTCAAATTTTGGATTCAAGAGGGAAGTATCAGGATTTAGCGATTCGGTAGCCATTTTGAAAGCAAGTCAAGTTGACACAGGTAACCCATAACATGTATAAAGGATCAACCAAATGTTCGGAAAAAAAGAAAGAAAGAAAAACAGAAAAGTTTTACAAAGAAATATATTATTAACGACAATTTTGGTATCTGTAAATAAAAAGGCCAAGTAAAACGAGTAGGTTTTAAAATAATTTCTAATAGTGATTTTAAATACTACCCTGCCCAGTTAAAAGTTTTTAGAAACAAGTTACTCAATTTCTTGAAAAGCCCAAAAACCTTTTGTATTTTAAAACAAAATACTAAAGGGTCCTCAAATGAAAGACTTGGAAATAATAGAATAATTGTACACAGAAATCTGAGCTAAGAATATGTTCAAACTTTTTTACTTGGTTACTTAACTACAGAATAAATATTTTGTGATTTCAATTTCGAAGTCAAGAAGGCAGTTGACTTTTGAAGGTGATTATTTGATTGTATTTTAGTGCTTTTGTTCTAAATAAACAGGTTTTTACTAGTATGATGGATAGTTACAAACAAACAAACTGATAAACAAACAGTCTAGCCTCGTTCTGGCGATATGCTAATTAGGGCTGTTTATGTGGATTTATTTGACATCACTATGACAACTGCTGACGTAATAATGGTGGCGTGAGCAGTATAAATAGCAGCCCGACGCCCAAACCGCACATCGAAAGAGAAAGTCAGACGGCTGTTTGTGAGAAAAATCTTTAGCTTTATTTCCAAAAATATTACCCAAATATGCGTGAAATCGTACATCTCCAAGCTGGACAGTGTGGAAACCAGATCGGTGCTAAGGTAGGTTTAAAAATTTGGCTTTTTTCTCTAGAGGAAGTCGTGCTAAAATGATCTTTTTTCGCTTCAGTTTTGGGAGGTGATCTCGGATGAGCATGGCATCGATCCTACTGGAACTTACCACGGTGATTCTGACCTGCAGCTTGAAAGAATCAATGTCTACTACAATGAAGCTACTGGTAAATAACTTGTTAAATGTTTGTCTTGCTTTTGATTTTAGAAAAGGTTGGTAAATTTTGAATTATCTTGATTTTTCTCTGACGGTTTGTATTCTTGCGTCTCAAACGATTTTAGGCGGGAAATACGTCCCTCGTGCTGTTTTGGTCGATTTGGAGCCAGGAACAATGGATTCAGTTCGTTCTGGTCCTTTTGGGCAAATCTTTCGACCCGATAACTTCGTTTTCGGTAAGTTGAATTCAGCTTTAACTCACTAATCCGTGGTTTTGTTATGAGGAAATAATGTAAAATTGATGAGCTCGAGCCGTTGACTTTTTACCTGCTGATCTCGGGTGATCTGTGAAATTCAAATACACAAATGTAAAAAGATCATGTTGAAAAAATAACTGGTTCGGTACGATGGATTTTAATAGGCGTTTTAATTGATTTTATTAGGCCAAAGTGGTGCTGGAAATAATTGGGCAAAAGGCCATTACACCGAGGGAGCAGAATTAGTTGATTCCGTTCTTGATGTAGTCCGAAAGGAGGCTGAAAGCTGCGACTGTCTGCAAGGATTCCAGCTCACACACTCTCTAGGTGGCGGAACGGGTTCCGGTATGGGAACACTTCTAATTTCCAAGATCCGTGAGGAATACCCAGACAGGATCATGAACACGTTCAGTGTTGTCCCTTCACCAAAGGTGTCAGATACCGTTGTTGAACCTTACAATGCAACTCTGTCAGTCCATCAGCTGGTAGAAAACACCGATGAGACCTACTGCATTGACAACGAGGCGCTGTACGATATCTGCTTTAGAACCTTGAAGCTTACCACCCCAACATATGGAGATCTCAACCATCTTGTATCTGCTACCATGAGTGGTGTTACAACTTGTCTGCGATTCCCTGGACAGGTAGGTGTTTACACTCTGTTGGTTGCCCAATATACTTTATTCCTAATATTTTTGTCAGTGATCTCTTTTTGATTATGCACTGAATCGTGATTTAACAATGGTTCTTCTTCCTTCCTGTTTTGACTTCAAATAATTTTTTCTGATTACTTTTAATAAAAAGGTCAGTCCCTCCCATTACCACTCCTACAAAAGGTCAAACTTATCATTGCTATAGATTTTTCTAGCACCTTAGAGAAAATTTGTTTGAGACCAAGAAAACAATAGCTTTGACATTGGTTAACAAAATGTCTTCCTTTTTAGCTTAATGCTGACTTGAGGAAATTGGCTGTGAACATGGTACCATTCCCACGTCTCCACTTCTTCATGCCCGGCTTTGCTCCTTTGACCAGCCGTGGATCCCAGCAATACCGTGCTCTAACTGTACCTGAGCTGACACAACAAATGTTTGATGCCAAGAACATGATGGCTGCATGTGATCCACGACATGGTCGTTACCTGACAGTTGCTGCCATGTTCCGTGGTCGTATGTCCATGAAGGAGGTTGATGAACAGATGTTGAACGTGCAGAATAAGAACAGCTCGTACTTTGTTGAATGGATCCCCAACAATGTGAAGACAGCTGTATGCGACATCCCTCCAAGAGGACTCAAAATGTCAGCTACATTCATTGGCAACAGCACTGCCATCCAAGAACTCTTCAAGAGAATCAGCGAACAGTTTACTGCTATGTTCAGGAGAAAGGCTTTCCTTCATTGGTATACTGGTGAGGGTATGGACGAGATGGAGTTCACTGAGGTAATTATTGAAAATAATGTGAAAATCTTGCATATTTGCTAACTTAACATATGAAACAAAAAGTTAAAAAATATGTCTAAAAAACAATATTATCTCTTCCACAGGCCGAGTCCAACATGAACGATTTGGTGTCAGAATACCAACAATACCAAGATGCAACAGCTGAAGAGGAAGGAGAGTTTGACGAGGAGGAAGAGGAAGGCGAGGCTGCATAGATATTTATCCCTCAAGAAAATACTTAAACCTATTTGTTGTTGAATGTAGAGTGCTATACGAGTAGTGAGCATGACTTATTTTACCTGACTTTGGTTTGTTTATATTACTTGTAATCTTTTACTTTCAAAAGAATACTACGAAAAGTTTTATTTTTTAAGTGGGTACAGAATTTATTTGTTAAAAGAAATATATATATTTATAGCCTGTGGATATTAAATGTCCCTTGAAACTTCATGGAAACTAGTTGCTTTGTTAATAAGCAGTTTGGAAAGACCGTATCATAATAAAGAGTGATCTCAGTTGTGTTTATTTACATTGTATTTGTTTATTCATATCCGATTACCCTTAAAACAATATAGAAAATATTGATAAAGGGACAAATTTTCAATTATAATTGAGATAGAAAAATCATTTCTCTAAACAGGGTTTATATGGGTTTTGATAATGGATTTTTCCAGGAACTTGAAAGTTTTGGAAATTTCATTTATGGTCTACTAGGGTATGGAAAAGTTATGGATTTTTTGTAGCTCGTCTGCAGTATTGTTTTGCATTGGTAAATGTATGTTTAATGTTTCAGATCCATGAATTTAGCTCTATTTTAGCTCTGTGATTTTTGAAATTTGAATCAAAGGGCTTGGGAAAGTTTTGAAAAAGATTTGGAAGTTCTCACAGGGGATCCTGTACGAATCCTGTCTAAATTTGCAAATGAAAAGATGAAACTCCCAGCTGATTTGCACAGAAAGCCTGCATGTCATATTTCTGATCTTTTATCCCATCAACATTTTGTCTAATATATTCTAAAATTGTTTTCATAAACAACTTGGATTTTAACCCATATGACCCTCCACGTTGACATAGCTCTTGTATGTGTTGGATCAGATCTTGAAAATTTAATTATTTGCTGATTTATATATTTGAATATCTCTCAAGTCTTAGATTTTCCGATAACTATTTCCGTGTTCGTTTAGGTTGAGTTAGTCTGTGTTTGGTAATTAAATTAACCAAAGTACTTTACGAAAAAAATCAACAAAACAACCAAAAAAAACTCGCAAAATAGGTAGAGATGCGAGGAATAAAAATTATATTTCCTCACTTGATCCTTATAATCATTTATATCATCAAATCAACTCGAAGAAATTAAAAAAAACGTATCAAAAATGCAATCAAAGAAAAAACAGTCTTATCATCACTTGAACGATTTTGATTACGAGAACCGGAAATGCACTCGTCATAGAAGTGAGGCAACTTGATAATGATGAATGACCACCGGTTTCTGGTTCCTGTTTAGTGAGGCCTTCAATAATTCATATCATAGTGTAGACTGTGTCTTGTAAATGGCTTCTTTGAACCTAAGTGGTGGCTTTCCAGCGAGACAGAGATGAGGTACACAAGCTTTGCTTACACGATTCCGTATTCGAATCGAACCCTGAAATGCGAGAAATAATCAACGTTCAGGTTGGACAATGTGGTAACCAAGTAGGCTACAAAGTAAGTCACTCTTTCAATCACTGAAGTACTAGACATCCATCGTTCGCCTTCGAAGATATTATCTCTCTGAACGTTTTTATAATTACATTCTTTTAATCATATTGTATTATTATTATTTGGTTATTCAGTTCTGGGAATTAGTCTGTGAGGAACATGGCATAGATCGTGAAGGGAAGTATAGAGGGAACTACAACAAGCAGTTGGAAAAAATAGAAGTGTATTTTTCGGAAGGATCAGGTTAGTATACCAATATAGCATGGTTCTATATTCAATCAAATCTTTAATGTCTTGACAGTAATACCTTAAATAAGCCCTTTGATATTACGATGTTTCACGCAAATAATCGTCGGTAGATATTATACAAGTTAAGGTAATTATAGGTAGATTTTTTCTCGTTAATTCGTAGAACAACGCTATGTTCCTCGATCGGTACTCGTGGATTTGGAATCTGGAACTATGGACGCACTCAGGTCATCACCTCTTGGCCAACTCTTTCGACCTGACAACTATGTTTTTGGTAAGCGTGATGTTGTTAAAATTATTCTTTAAGCTATTTATCATAAAATCTCGTAAATTATTATCGGAACAACTCCCATCTTACATATGCTTATTTCCCATCCATTTTTTATTCATTTTAACGAGAGGGAATAGAATACGTCAAAGAATTGGATTCAGTTCCCATGTTGGTATTTTATTTCCTTCGCTAAGGGTTCTAACTGAACGTAGTATATTTAACGATCTGATTAAATAATATGATGTCAGAATTCGATCTTGCGATAGATCGAGTAATCTAAAGTTAGATCTCGAACTTTCGATAATTTCCTTCAGGAGCTAGAATATGTTAACATCGCTGTCAAATTTTCGTTGCCAAGTTTGTTGTCTCGCGCGTCGCGCAGCATATCAAAGTCTTCCTTGGCAAATGGCCTACCGCTAAATTTGCACCGCATTTGTAATATATAACATAACTTTGCTAACTATACAGATGTTCCGAACAAACGCACAGAACAATCTGTAAATATTTGAATATCTAAAGTTGCAGTTTTATTGTCGGGCAAAACGATTTTCGTGTATTTTTTATAGTTATTACTACAGGCCGAATTAATTATAAGGATAGGATCTAACGAAAACACCCGTGCATGAAAACACTTGTATATCAATGCTGATGTCAAAGCATTTTTCACGAAGCACTCCAATAAATCTTAAGCCATGCTTTGTGTTTTCTATCAAGTACTTGATCCAAAAGCTTTGTCAATAGAGCAATTATAATTGTTGATGTTCGTGCGTTTTCCAGAAAAGTGCAAACAAGTTTCTGTGAGTCAAACTGGTGCCATTAGCATAGAACATCATGTCATGTATTTTCAAAGACTCATGCTGAGAATAAACTTTGCTGTCAAAATAAATCTCTAAAGCTCTTAAATGTCATTATCTGTGGTTGGCGAGAGCCGCAAGTTTCGGAAGTTTCAGATCAACTTTAATAATATTCTTGTCAAAGATTGGTGCTACTTCGATTTACCGTCTGCGCTTGTGGGGTTGTGCTTTATGGCCAAAATTGTGGTCTGTCGTTTCTGGTGAAATTTCACCGTTGAAATTTTGAAAATTAAACACAATAACAACACGTGATGCTGCGCTACCTGCAGTCGTCATTTGCATAACAGTTTTAGCCTATAACCTTACTTATTGTTTTCTAAAGATGTGGGGTTTGCGGAAAAAGGGACCTTACATGTCCAGCTAGTAATCAGTATGCGCAAGCCATGATAGGTTTTATGGGGTAATGGATTCCTTGTCACGCTGAATTACGCTTCTTTCAAATATCCTCTTGTTTTCTTTTCTTAATGATACTTTTATCAAATAATTATTAGCCTTTTATCAAATGATAAAGCTTATTTGGTTCTCGGTACAAAGTCTTTGGAAGCCATTGTTTGAAGACAACATGTTTGAATGATCTAAGAAAATCATAAGATGTACTCTCAGTACGAATCGTATTGACTGAAAAATAACATCTTATAACTGAGATAAAACAAAAAAACACTTGACATAATGTCTTAACACTAATGGTTATTAAGATAATCATGGCCAAAATCACGCTTTCCTGATGGTCTGCCTCGACGCATCAATCAATTTTTTCACAAACTTTCAGCAATAATAACCTTGCTTCTCAAACGTTGTCAGCCCCTCCAGGCTTTAGAATCTCTTATTATTTAAGTGTTTGTGTGACCTTAGTTCTAATAATTCTCATGCTTGATTGAGTAGAGCGCTTTCAGGCTTATAATGTGAGGTCAACCAAGGTTTTCCCACGAAATACAAGACACTTCTACACTTGCTTGTGTCAAAGCGTGTTTTTATCACTTTTCCAATTACTACGTCATGACTACCATCTCTTGAATCTTGCCATATAATTTGCCTGAAGCCCAGAAAGAAAGGGCGCTAGTCTAGACGATTTATACAGTCGCTTATCATGATTTGGAAATGGTTGACTGCCTTACGAGAATATGAAATATTTATTTAATTTTAAGTAGGCTATAATTATAAGGCTACTTTGGAAATAAATTGATTAAATATATTCGTTTTGTTGCTAATAGAAAAAAGCGCACCGCTAACTCAAGCCATGCTATAGAATTTACCGTGACTATAGAGAACTGACTTAGGACTAACTTTGAGTAATAAGAGAATTGACTTGACGTACAGGAAAAAATGTCGGCGATTTTAAGTGGACAATCAAGTTGGTCGTTAATTTGCAAGAGGTTGGAGTATGGATTCTTCTGCCATACTGCAATATCTATGGAATACTATTTTTTTACGTTTTACTGACTTTCACTCATTTTTACTCATATTTTCCATATGTATTTCGAGTTAGAATCGAAGAATGAAATGTTGGTTCGGCATATTTGTTTTTTCTTCATGGTGTGCGATTCACTAGTGTTCTTACGATTCATGCTTCATGCACCGTCAAACTAGTTTACTTAGGCTATTCTTTCTCATGCATGGCATACATGTATCAACGTGTTTAAGTTATCGGCTCTCTCACTCAACTCTGTCTGTCTTTCTTCACAGCTCTTACTGTTTCATAGTTAAGAATGGCTTCGATTCTCTTCCCACACTTCGAGAAAGCTGCTTAGCAAATACGCGCAATCTTTTAGCTTCAATCTGAGTGCAACCCTACTCTCTTTTTTAAATAGGCATCTAGTTTTCATCTTCCCACTTCGAGAAAACTGTTTCAGCAAATGCGCGCACCCTACTGTCTCTATCAAATAAACTTCCGGATTTGTTAATGCTAATGTTTTTTAATGTTTCCACCTCGAGGAAACTGCTTAGCAAATGCGCGCAGTATTTTAGCTTCAATATAAGTGCAACCCTACTATCTTTATTACATAAACGTCCAGATTTCTTAGTGCCAATGTTTTATCACAGGCAAATGTGGAGCAGGAAACAACTGGGCCAAAGGATTCTATTCCAACGGTTGCAACCTTATCGAGGAGGTAATGGACGCCTTACGCAAAGAGGCTGAAGACTGTGACACCATCCAAGGCTTCATGTTAACCCATTCCCTTGGGGGTGGTACAGGGTCAGGTCTAGGTACACTTATCCTATACCACCTACAAGAAGAGTACCCAGACAGGATACTGAGCTCGATGAGCGTGTTTCCTTCGCCGAAAGTGTCTGAGATAGTAGTAGAGCCGTATAATGCCACATTAGCTGTGCAGCAGTTGGTGGAGACGACGGACGAGGTGTTCTGCATCGATAACGAGGCGCTGTATGATATCTGCTTTAGAACTTTAAAGATTGATACTACTACGTATAATGACTTGAACCACTTGATATCGAACACGATGAGTGGGCTAACGACATGTTTGAGATTCCCTGGTCAGGTATGTATGTCAAAGTTATTTTTAGATACTGGCGCGTGCTTTATTTTGCAGCTCTTCGTCGGAGGAAAACATTTTGGACCCAAAATTTGCTTTTTCAGGCCATGTTTGTAATGTGTATGTCTTTAAATACGCGCCTGGTATTTTTAACGAACACTGAGTTGTGGCCCATCAGAACTCCGATGAGCCATGATCCCGTCTTAATCATTGTCCTCAGAACCGGAGACCAAAAGGAACACAGTGTCAGAGAAGAAAGATTAAAGATAAAACCGTTGATAACACAATATAATAACTGCATTATTAGAATACCAAAATAAGTCTGAGGACTTGAGACTGAGTGGCAGGTACGTTTGAAACTTAGATTTAAAACGGCTTAGATTCGTAACATGATTCGACAAGTACTGTCTTTAAGTGACTTATGATCGTATATTAAAATAGCTAGAACTCGCGTGACTGCGAAATGTCTCGGCACGGTGCGTTGTTGACAGCAACTCGAACACGGCACTGTCACGGCACGGCATCCGCACCGTTTGAAAGTTTTTCTCCCATAATAGTCATTTGTTTTGAAAATATCGTTTATTCTGTAGTTCTAACCTGTGAAAGAACCGGTGTTCAAACTGATAAGTTAATATGTTTTTAGTATGTTTGAAAATATTTTAAAGAATATATCGTGATCAATTTCCGATGCATTAAACTATTCTATTCTTCGTTTGCACATGACGTCTTAGCGGCCATGTTGGAAGAATTTGACGAATGATTTTTCAATTAATTTTTTTGTTATATCTTCCAACATGGCAGCCATGGCTTTTGTTACTTTACTCCCTTGGGAATTATTGCAAACCAAGAATTGTTTCGCTACCAAAAATTGGAAAATTGTCCAAATTGGAAATGTAATGTCACTAAAAATAAATAGCAATACATTTCTATTCAAAGTATCGTTATCTACCTGACGGCAAGTATGGATAAATATTTGGAAGAGAGGTTGTTCCTGTGTGCTTTCCAAATGCAACTCTAAATACATGATTTCTTTATAACAGCTCGACCGCAGCCAGTCATAATGGTATGGTCTTTTAGCTGATTGGGTTTTATGAGACCACAATTCTTTCGCTATAAAAACCGCACTAAGATACCACTTATGGTGAATACAAAGGAAAAGTCATTGATTGTGTGAATGCATTCTGAAACAACTTGATGTAACCCGCATTAGGTCATCCTGACCAAGGTGTCCAAGTGTCCTCTTGTTTTTCGCCGGCTGCCTTTGGAGAAATCTTGTAGCAGAATAATAAAATCATCACCACAGTTATCATTATTCATCATCATCTTCATCATTATCACCACAGCAACCACCATCATATTTTAGTACTATCATCATCATCATCATCACCACTCAGTACTATCATCACCATCATTATCATTATCACAACCATCATCATTCTGAGTACTATCATTATCATCATCATCATCACCACCACCACCACCACCACCACCATCATCATCATTTAGAGAATTTGCGCTTCACAATGGAAACAGAATAGAAGAAAAAGTAACAATCAATAACAAAAACACTTTTCTACAAAGAAATCTTTACATAGGAATAGATAAAGAACTACTTAGATTGATCTTGTTTACTGCAGCACGTCCACAGAGAGTTTCTTCACCCATATCACACTCATACTTCCACTACACACATACAACACTCAACTCTCCTATACAAGGCTTTTACTCCGATAAAAAAACCCCATCATTATTGAAAGCTATTCTAATAGCTAACTGATGTTCGTACTGAAACTAGACCAAAAGGCACCTTGTATGTCGAACCCAGAAAGGTCCTACAACTCATTAATTCGTAAATCTTTCAGCTCCATCTACAACAGGTGTTTGCTTACGTAAATATACTATATTTTTAGATTTCCTTCCTGATAAGGAGTTTTTATGGTGCTATTTTTAGATTTTGGCCATGCTTTCTTTCTATTAACGTAACCAACTGTGGTTTCCTTGCGGTTTTCAGTTCTTGTTACGAGTTAGTTATTTTGGCTTTTATGGTGACAGAATTAGCTTTTCTCTCGTGCTTTTTGCGTCAGAGCCTGAACGTCAAGTAGCGGCGGAGACGAAAATACATCAACATAGACACGTTTTTGAAAAGATTATGTTTAATTTTCGTCGACGGACAAGAAGTAAATGATAGACTAAGTTTTTCGTGCATAATTCGAATGTTTAAATTATATAAGTTCAATAGATAAATTTTATAAGTGTTCTCTTGAAGAGAACACGGAGAAAAAATATGGTTAAATAGATATATATATAAGTTTAAACCTTCTATCAAGATGATTGGCTATTGATTGATGCGGTCGAAAAAAGTGTTCACAGTAAAGGTTTTGCGGGAAGCTAATTTTGTATGGGTGGGAAATGACATGAGAAATTCTTAGCCGTATTGTAGCCGTACCTTATCGTCACGTATAGTGACTATAACCGTAAAAAGTGGACTATTTACACGAAAACAATGAGAAACCATCATTTATTCTTTGTGCCTCTTCAACGCTAATCATTTTTATAACAATTAAGCAAATAATCGAAAGAGAAAGAAGAAGAAGCACAAAGAATAAATCATAGATGAAGTACAATGAACTCACAAATGAGAAACCATTTCAATGTTACGGCATGTCGTACGTATATGATATGTGATCAAGCCATTACCGACCGTTTTCCCAAGTACGAAAACCACTCTTATGCGTGGTTCGCTGTGAGGTAAAATTTCAGCGCATTTAGTAAAGAGAAGAGCTTGCGCAGACTCACAAAGTGGAAATGCTGCTAAAATTTGTAAAAAAAAGTTTGCATTCGATAGCAAAGGAGAATGAAGTGCGCCTCCTGTCAGCGCGGAAAGCCAAGGATTGCGCGCGCTTTTCCTGTAAAAGGAAAAGGATTGCGCACTTTCTGGAAAAGGAAACAAGTTCATTGTAGTCGTTGAGGCAAAAAGATTTTTAAACGTTCCTCTTAATTGAAACACAGTTTTGCTCCATCGTTTACTGTTGTACTGACATGTTTTTTTAACTTTCATAGCTGAATGCAGACTTGAGAAAGTTGGCAGTAAACATGATTCCATATCCTCGATTACACTTCTTTATGCCAGGGTTTGCACCCTTAACAAGTCGCGAGTCTGTGTCTTACCGTGCTTTAACTGTCGCTGAACTGACTCAGCAAATATTTGACGCCAGAAATATGATGATTGCTTGCAACCCACGAAACGGCAAGTACTTAACATTTGCGGCAATGTTCCGAGGAATGATATCAATGAAGGAAGTGGAAAGCCAAATGCTCGCTCACCAGAACAAGAACAGTTCGTTGTTCGTTGAATGGATTCCTAACAACGCTAAAGTGGCAGTTTGTGACGTCCCTCCAACGAATATGAAGATGTCTGCCACATGTATTGCTAGTAATACAGCCATTCAAGAACTGTTTAAGAGAATGCTTGAGCAATTCACTGCGATGCATAAAAGAAGAGCATTTGTTCATTGGTTTACTGAGGAGGGTATGGACGAGAAGCAGTTTTCTGAGGTAGGTCGGCAATCATTCTATAGGCAAGATATCCTTCTTTGTAAGACACAAATTTTTTTAGTGCAGCGTGCGCAAGTGTGTATGTTATACTTTAGAGAGAAAGATGAATCATTTTCCATGTCACCAGTGCAGCCATTGGTGGGGCACTTTAAATATACTTCACTAATGTTTCATAATCTTCTTGTGTTAGCGCATAGGAGAAAGGTTGTATATCTTGTCTTGCTTTCTATTGCTTGTTAGCTATTCTTATGCATTTGGATGTGGTTTTTGGGGGGTGGGGGGGGGGGGTGAGGATAACAAATATGGGACGTGGCATGGCGGTAATCATGACATTCTTGGAAAATACAACTTCACGTACAGATGGAATATCATAGAAACGCTTTGATTGACTTCCAGTAAAGTCTACTTTGTCGCGACGGTCTTACTCGTCTTGGTGCAACGTTTACCCATTTAAGACCACGTGTCATTCCCTATAGAATAAGATTCTTTGTTTGAGGTGTAGGCCCCCCATATTCATGTGTCTTCTCATGCTTAACTGCTTAACAAAGAAATGATACTCTTGGGAGTGACCCGTCTGAAATGGGAAAACCTTACACCAATGTGCATGAACTCGAACTTATAGCACAAAGCATGATGGGAAAGTGAGTTCTTAAGCTTTTTTGGCTCCTCTAAGAATTCATCTGACAATTTTTCCTTCGACATTTTCTATGGAAATAAAAGGATTTCAGCAGACGAAAATAGCAGAGTATTTTTTTTCTATAGTTCCTTTGATTTCCCTGTAACATTTATAAAGAACTCACTTTTCCAGAATGCTTTGTAAGCTTCGATGCACATTGCCTATTAGGTATATTTTATGATTCTACGCGCGTTACTGAAAAATCCTAATCCTGAGCTTTGTTTTTTCTTACTTTCATTTTGCAGGCTGAGAATGAAGTAAGAGATCTCATAGCTACTTATCAACAGTGTGAAAACCTACGGGTAGAGACAGACCTTGATGACCTAGAAATTACAGAATATGAAGTATACGATGACTCTTTAGAAGCATGGGATAGTCTAGATGTAACGAATGACTCATTATTGGATGACTCCATCAATGAATAAGAAAGATAATCAAAGATGCATCTGATGATGAAGATTATCTCTGAGCCATATATGGCCGCTAATACAAGATGAATATGAAATTAAGAGTCCTTACCAACTAGAAGTTACTAGATTCAGTATTACTTCTCTTAAAGGGACTTCGTAGGCACTTTAAAACTTGGTAAGTGCCTCACAAGGAGAGTTGGCAAATCCACCAGAGAAAATAAGAAAACGGACGCAAAATGAATGGAAAACGTTTGAACGAGAATTTGCCCGCAGAAAAGACGCTAAGTCATTTTAAGAGAATTTTTGAATAATATTCTTAAATGCCACAGAAAAGTACGGTACTCCATTAACAATTTTCTTGGTTAGACACCATGAAAAAAAATCCGCAGAATTTACGAGAAGGCAAATATATATACAGAGTTAACATGTGGATTGACGAAGATATGAGAGAAAGGCTTCCAAGGCTTTGTGCGCAGTTTTAAAGACGTTCAGCCCGTGAAAGAAACCAAGAATTATTTTACCTTTTTGTACAACACAATTATGTAGCTTCGCACTTGTTCCAGTTAGCAGTCTTCTAAAAAGGGCCACACGCTTCACGCTAGACTACAATCAATACCTGGCTAGCTTTTTTTTATTAGGAAAATCAGTTTCTGAATATGTTAGTGCCATAGATGGATCCAAGTCAAAGATCGTTGCTAAATCGCAAGTTTTTTTATCTCCATGGTAACACACACTGCTGGTCAGTCGATACTCTTACTCTTGGCGATAAAATGAGCCTTGCGCATTTCAATAATAATTCAATGAGTCGGTGGGTTCCATTTGAGCCAATGCTCTGCGCTTCAATAATTGATAATGAATAAAGTGCTTTTATGAACAAAACGTCTATGAATCAGTGTGTAAAAGAAGAAAGTAATTGTAATAGAAAATGCCATTGGTATTTGAAACCAGGTTATTATGTTATTAGATGTAAATGCTATCGATTCTAACAATGCAAGGTTACTTTTCGACTCGCTGATCAATATGATTATCCATCGGTTTTTTATAACAACCAGTTTTATACACGTGTGCTTGTTTTCGATATCCACTATATGCTCGCGCTCTTGAGCCTGTCTACACATATCCAACTTGCGCGCATCTCAAATGAGATCCAATCTACACATGCCGCCATACTTGCGCACCATTTTTTTAAATATCCAAACCACATATATGTATACGCGCAACTTATATGAGATCCAATCTACACATGCCATACCTGCGCGCCATGTTACAAGAGATCCAAACAACATATACCTATGCGCGCAAACTACAAGAGATGAAATCTACACATATCATACTTGCGCACCATTTTTTAAAATATCCAAACCACATATATGTCAGTATACGTGCAACCTATTTGAGATCCAATCTATGCATGCCATACTTGCGCGACAACTTACAAGAGATCCAAACATATACCCATGCGCGTAAACTACAGGAGATGAAATCTACACATATCATACTTGCGCACCATTTCACAAAAAATTCAAACCGCAACCCTCGAGATCCAATTTACACATACTAGACTTTCAATTATCTAACAAGAACAAACCACACACCCATGACATGAACGCAACACAAAAAAGATTTAAAATAGATCTACTTGACTCTGCTCATTTCCGAATTTAGTTTTATTCAATTTGCATTACAAGGAAATTACTCATAATAAGCCACAAGTTTTGCGCAAAAATACTTTGTACGATGCTTTGTCTAGACCCTGTTTGCGTATTCAACTATGGCTTTGCTTACGCAGTGTTTTCGAAGGGCATCATATTTGTTAAAGTGACTCTTGTGTGCTAGAAATTGTAGAAGATTCGGGATGAAGTAAGTGGTAGTGCTTTGTGCAATAGTCAAGATAGAAGATACTTCGTCTTCTTTGTGATAAATGTTCTTCACCCATAGTGCAATTGATATGTAAAACACCATCAAAAATGCTATGAGTAAATGGAATCCCACGTGTCTACGAAGGGGATCGCAGGCTTCAATGCACGCGTCGAAAAGATGTCGCGAGAGGTAGCTGATCTCCTCCTCATAGTGCAGAACTGTACTGTTAGATTTCTTCTGGATTTCAATTTGAAACGAGCCGTCTGGCTTCGAGACGCGTTTCACTGTATTCAGTTGCAATGATTTTGAAAAGGCCTTATCTAACGAAGCTGGATTTTGGAGTAGTTCGACAACTTGGTCGCGAAGTTGGTCGTAATTTTCTCTCAGATCATTTGCTGTCTGGTGACAGAAGAAGCCAACTGCACCAATCAGAACAAGGTACTCAAAAACAATTGTTGGAACCAAGAGGATACAAAAATATGTAAACATGGTGACCTCAGCCAATAATAAACACCAAAAGAACATCGTTAACATGAAATACACTACCAGTATTAAAAGAACTGCGCCATAGACCACGCTTTGTGTGACGACAAGGAAAGAATATTGATTCTTAAATACCCAGGACTTGAGCCCTCTGCTAATCCCTACTATCAACTCTTTGTAAAAATAAAAACCCGGTGTAAAGTAATACACAAAGTTGATGACCATAAGGAAAAGAAAGGAAAAGATGCCAGGGATTGAAAGGACGATCCACTGCATGCACTCAATAGGACTGCCGTTATTTTGGGGTTTAGTATATGGTGACAGGTTAAACCTGTTTTGCCAAAGCATGGACCAAAATCGTGAATCAGATGTGAGGTAGATGCGCTCTCTCATGCAGTGCGCTAGAAGCTGATACTCCGTTTTTGATGTCTGGCGAAATACTCCATCGGGATATGGCCATAGATCGAGGAATCTTTTTGGAAACTCCTGTTTGAGATAAACACTGAAAAAATCCGGGATCATTAGCGCCATGAGAAAGAGGGAAAATAACGGGAACGAATAACTGAAGTATGGAGAACCTGGGATGGGAAGGATTCGATAAGAAACCAATGAAAAGCAGATAAAAAAGATGACACGACGAATACGAGCTTTCCATCCTTGGTTCTTTTTCATGTAGAAGCAAAAAACGTATTTCAGAAATGTTCTGAATTGTTTCGGGCTCTTGTACGAGGGATGAAAGTCTTGTGGTACCAAGCCTTGGGGATAGCAGAGCGATGGCACAGATTTTGAGCTTGGAAAATAATGTACCAGTAATGGAGAATACAACCAAAGAATGACAGCAATGATTATAATTACACTGTATTTAGACATTAGTATTTTCTCTTTCATCTGTCCGTTTTTGTCATAACAACGGTAATGGATTAAACCTTTTTTTGTTCCTTTTCCAAGGTGCAGTGGCTTTGTTAAGAAAAGACAGAGAAACCTCCAGTAGTACCATGCGTCCGGAATAGCGCGATGTGGATATTTTATCAAGTCTAAACCATCATAGTCTAATTGGAGGCAAATAAGTTCCCATTCCACGTCATGTAGTTCCTTGGTAACGTTGAGCATAAAGAACTGCACCTCTTGCCAAGTCAGGGAACATTCCTTGCCATCTAAACTGGAATCATTGTAACTGCGTGTTTCACACTCCCCTTCAGTCTCACCCAACTCTTTTGTAATAGTCAGAAAACCTCCGAGCGAAAGTATTACAAAGTTATGCGGATATAAAAGCATGTACTGGTGTGATTGCTTGACCCATACCCATGTTTGCAGCCTGCTTGATTGTTGGCATTTGGAGGATGCATTAGTAAGGATGTAGACCGGTGACGTAAAGCGCAGAAATACCTTTTGTCTGTTCTTGATGTGTTCGTAAGCCCTGCGTATCATTTCTTGTCTATTTGTCCACTTGAATCGACACATTAAGTCATTAGATAGTGGTCCTAGGTGTCCTTCCTTGGGATTAGCTTTTTGTAGATCGCTGTTCGAGTATCCCGCGGGACGTTTGAAGTATGATGAAGAGTAGACTCGAGCTGGACAACTGGGTAAAGTTCCAAAAACGTTTTGGGCAAAGCTGTTGTACAGATGTCCCAATAGGGTAACATGGAATATCCACACCATATCTATTGTTCAACGAAACACAACAGTTAGAGAAGAGCACTTCAAACTACTCATGTCTACACCGCTATATATATATACTATGGGAACTCTGCACAAGATAGCTGACTGGCTGGTGAGTATAATAAGCATATGTTAGTTTTATTTGACTACCGTACGACGCGCACTATACCGTAAGTTTTTTTACACGTAAACCAGTAGAAGAGTTGGGAAATTTGTCTTGATCGATAGACCCAACTTTTGTTTTACAAGTTGAAAAAAACAAAAACAAAAAAAACAAAAAAAAACAAACAAACAAACAATGGACTCAGTCGCAGTGTTATTTTAAGACAAATTTCTGATTGACTGTATAAACAATTTTGGGTGGCCGATAACATACGCGTCGAACTGTAAGGAGTTTGAAATATATCAACTGTAACTGCTAAAATTGATCGCCGTAGCTTCTAGAATTTCCCAACTTTTGGACTCTTGAAATCTAGTATCCAAGAAATGAAATCTTATATTGGAATCAAGTCATTCCAAGATGAGGAATTTGAAATCATTGACCCCATTCAACATCACATACCAATCTGTCTATCTTAAATAGGTCGCTGTTATCAAATGATGAAAAATTGTACTTAAATAACTATTTTGTTCGTTCAAGATGTCAGATGAAAGCGAAACTGGTGGGGCTTTCCCCCCCACCCTTCGACTCATCTTCCTTAAACCACCCCCACCCCCACCTCTAAGCTTTGCTAACAGACTATTATTATTTTAAATTCACTACATGCTTTCACTTTAAATATTTATGCCAAAGCACCGAATTGTCGCCTTCTTGTAACATTACTCACTCGATTATAAATCCATGTCCAAGTGGAATACTTGTTCTATATTGTATATTTTGTATTGTCTTCTATTGTCGTTCTATTGTTACTTGGACATGGATTTTTAACCACTCACACTCTTTCTCTGCTCTCTCGCGATCAAATCCGGCCTTGCCATATAATATCTTTGATAATTGAGTGGTAAAAGTTTTTCTTGTCCGCTTACTTACTTGATTCAACGGAGTAGCAAACATACGAACCACTTATCATCCAAAGCTACGTTCAGTTGTTGTGGATGGACAATTCTTTTGAATCAGTCGCTGAAATTCTTAAATAGCCTTAAATTTTGACACTATAATCGAATGGTATTAAAATATAGGACTCGTAGTCCAACACCCCAACTGATATAAACTAAACTTCGCACAAACAGATCCTACAAAATGTAATCGTCAAAAAGACATCCATAGGAATGTTTACCTCAACCAGTCTCTTTCCGGAAGTAATTCCGATTTCTATTAATTCAAACTTTTGGTTTCAGTTCTATGCTCTGATTGGTTGATCTTTAAGGACCTTTCAAGGAATTTTCTTTGTTTTGATGGCTACTGATGTAGCCGACTGAGAAAGCATACATCCGTTCGCTCCTCGTCTCCACGCGGGAAATGATGTCCGTTTTCTCAGGCTATGCCTTAGGAAGAACTTCCTTTTAGGAGCTTATGAGGAACCGTGGAGCAAGAAAAGCATTAAGAAAACCTGTTTTCTTTTCCTCGTGCTTTCCTCGTGCCTACGTTACTCAAAAAAACAACGCATGAAAAGAAAACCTCGGGTAACCGGGTTATAGTAGTAATCCTTCCCCTACAAAGTCAAATTTAAATAAATAGTGTTATAGTTTGTTATTTTTTATTTTTTATTTTTAGTTTCTCCTTCCGGCTTCCGGTTTTCGTTGAAGACGTTATATAAATAAATAATATAAATAATGGGAGTTCTTATATAGCGCATTTCACATTGTCTCAATGCGCTTTACAATTTTTGACCAGTGGAGGACTTTTACGGGCTGCATATTAAGGCGCTATTAGCAGCCGTGCAGCTTACAATCATGAGTGAATTGTTAGTAATTAGTGTTATGCCTCCAAATTGGGATAGGCTGTTGAACCGGGAGACAATCCCCTACTCTTACACGAATAATTCAACAGGTTCTTTTATATCAAATCAGCAGTTGTTTTCGTCATGCGCAATGAGCTGTGAGATTATTTTTTCTAAAGGCATCCCGTGGAGCATTGCACTACGAGCCGGGGAGGCCTTGGAGGGCTTTAGTCCCCTGCTGCCGAAATTTTTTTGGAGGGGGTAGCGCTCACATTTCATTTGTAGGCGACTGGTTCTGTATGAAAGCAAAACTTTCACTTTCTTTACCGAAGGATTTATAAGAAAATTCCTAATTAACTACAACCATCTTTTTACATAAAGTGAAGCAACATTTCCTTATTATTTCATATTCGATGGACTTAAAACCAATCGACAAGACAAACTGTACTGTGTATAGATCGAACTTGTCTGTAGGTACTCGGGACTTTAGGGGGAAAAACATAATATATACAGCCCTCATACGTCTTTTAAAAACGGTTGTATCGTTATTAGAATAGTCGTGAATGTACATAGCCTGCGTCACATCCGGACAAACTACGGCTAACCGTAGTTTGACGTAGGCTAGAATGTACACCGGAACAACAAGCCCAGCCATCACCGCCATCACACATCGAACCCTCAAAACTGAGAGAATATAAACTAGCCGAATAAAGTAGGTTTACTTTGAGCCCTCGATTACACGCGCTAACGAGCAGCTAATGAAGTGTAATTTGATGTTTATTAAAAGATCATTAACACCAAGTGGTTTTCATTAGTATGGACCTCTGGCTGTTAATCTTAGTAAACCTTCGTGTTTAATGTAGATTATCGTGAACAAAACTCGCACAATAAGGAGTGATTTTCGGATTTAACGCGGTGTGGGACAACTGGGGTGGTCAATTTGTAGGATAAAATGATGGATAAATTCCATTTAATTGGCAACAAGACGAAGGTTCACGTTTCGAAAGGGAACATTTAACAAAATTTGGACATGTTTTCAGTTTTTGACACTAAACATGTCTTTAGAAATAGCAGTCTTTAGTTTTCGTCGACAAATCATTAAGTTTCTACAGTGTTCTCATCATCATCATCAAGTGGGCCGAGTTAATTTGGGCAGTACAAAGTTTTGCAAGTCATAAGTTCGATCACTTGTCGCACTGTCTTTGTAACATGAGAAAGATTTCGTGTCATTCTCTTTGAGTTGCTCTTAAACATATCAACAAAGACGGCTGCTTTCTTCCTTTATGTGTCATGCACCAAGTGTAAAACACACATCATGTTTGCTCATATTCATTATAAAGACACCCAGAAGTTTGCTTTTGTTCAAAGTCTTTGAATGCATTTGAATAATATATCACTTTGTTCTTAGCTGTACGTGTTAGCTGTGCTAAGGAAGTGTGGGGATCCGAGTTTTTGTACTTTAAATTGTTGGGTTTTTGGTGCATATTTTCCAAGCAAGTATGATACGACCCCACGACCAACTAAAAAATTTAGTCCATAAACCAATTATACTTTTGAGAGAGTTGGCTACATGTCTTACTGAAAGAGAAGCATTCATATTGAGATTCATACGAGCATTTTATTTGGTTTTGTTTACTAAAAAGGACAACAAAAGACGTTGAAATCATAACCACAGCAAGGAAGGTGCTTATAGGCCACCGGGGAGTTAACAAATAGTCCTTGTTTGTTTGTACGCATCACCAAGGGGGTCGATCACTCATTTATGGTTTAACGTCAGTGTCAACAATCTTCAAAACACTCTACACTTTGTTGTGGTAACTCAACAAGAGAAGGAATCCTGTTTGTTAAAAAAGTAACTCTTTGAATCATGCGCGAGATAGTTCACATGCAGGCTGGCCAATGCGGCAATCAAATTGGAGCCAAGGTATGTTCATTTTCAATCCAGTTTATGAGCTTTCTACATTGGCCAGATTCTTCATGACAAACTTTAATCTTTACTAGTTTTGGGAGGTGATCTCGGATGAGCATGGCATCGATCCTACTGGAACTTACCACGGTGATTCTGACCTGCAGCTTGAAAGAATCAATGTCTACTACAATGAAGCTACTGGTAAGGGTCATTTTTTCCTTTCATGCAGGCTTGAACATAAATTTTTAGAAAATGTCAGTACTTTAAAATTTTGGTTAATTTTCACTCACTTTGCCTTCCGAATTTCTTGACATCAGATCTTATAGTACGTTTTGGAAAGATCAATTAAAAAACCCTTTCTTTCCTATCCTTTCTTTTCCTTTCTTTTTCAAATGAAAAGGTTTAGATTTTCTGGTGGCAGATACGCCATTTTTGGGCACATTCAGTGCAATTCATGTTAACGATCATTGCTGAGGTGTTGTCCTTTGATTCTTAGGAGGCAAGTATGTTCCACGATGTGTATTGGTCGATTTGGAGCCAGGAACAATGGATTCCGTTCGTTCTGGTCCTTTTGGGCAGATTTTTCGTCCAGACAACTTCGTCTTTGGTAAGTATAAGGCGCGACATGATGCAAAATTGATGCACCTTTTTTTGGTTGTAAATTTGGCATTTTTTCTCTCTGTTAGGCCAAAGTGGTGCTGGAAATAATTGGGCAAAAGGCCATTACACCGAAGGAGCAGAGCTAATTGATTCTGTCCTTGACGTGGTCAGAAAGGAGGCTGAAAGCTGTGATTGCGTGCAAGGATTCCAGCTCACACACTCTCTAGGTGGCGGGACGGGTTCTGGTATGGGAACACTTCTAATTTCCAAGATCCGTGAGGAATACCCAGACAGGATCATGAACACGTTCAGTGTTGTCCCTTCACCAAAGGTGTCAGATACCGTTGTTGAACCTTACAATGCAACTCTGTCAGTCCATCAGCTGGTAGAAAACACTGATGAGACCTACTGCATCGACAACGAGGCGCTGTACGATATCTGCTTTAGAACCCTGAAGCTTACCACCCCAACATATGGAGATCTCAACCATCTTGTATCTGCTACCATGAGTGGTGTGACAACGTGTCTGCGATTTCCTGGACAGGTAGGTTAACCCTTTGATCAGGCACCACGTCACTAGGCAGTTACTTGCAATTGGTTATTATAATATAGCAATTAATATTCATGGTGGAGTAATGTTCATTATTTTTTACAGCTTAATGCTGACTTGAGGAAATTGGCTGTGAACATGGTCCCATTCCCACGTCTCCACTTCTTCATGCCAGGCTTTGCTCCTTTGACCAGCCGTGGATCCCAGCAATACCGTGCTCTAACTGTACCTGAGCTGACACAACAAATGTTTGATGCCAAGAACATGATGGCTGCATGTGATCCACGACATGGTCGTTACCTGACAGTTGCTGCCATGTTCCGTGGCCGTATGTCTATGAAGGAGGTTGATGAACAGATGTTGAATGTTCAGAATAAGAACAGCTCGTACTTTGTTGAATGGATCCCCAACAATGTGAAAACGGCTGTATGCGACATCCCTCCAAGAGGACTTAAGATGTCTGGTACATTCATTGGCAATAGCACCGCCATACAAGAACTCTTCAAGAGAATCAGCGAGCAGTTTACTGCTATGTTCAGGAGGAAGGCTTTCCTTCATTGGTATACTGGTGAGGGTATGGATGAGATGGAGTTCACTGAGGTAATTACTGAAAATAAGAAGACAGGCTTAGCATGTTTCCTGACTAAAGGTGTGAAAAAAGAGCAATTAAGATAGATTTATAATAATGATATTTTCTCTTCCATAGGCCGAGTCCAACATGAATGATTTGGTGTCAGAATACCAACAATACCAAGATGCAACAGCTGAAGAAGAAGGAGAGTTTGACGAGGAGGAAGAGGAAGTAGGCGAAGAGGCCTGAAGAAAATATCATATTCCTTGCATGCAATTTGGTTTCTTAAAATTAATTTGCAGCATTGCTCAACCAGGTGTAGAATTCAAGTATGTAATTAAGTTAGAAAAGTTTTCTTTGCTGGGAATATTAAGAAATATTCTAACAGGTGTAAATACTAGTATATTGAAACTCAGATGATCCATTCCATTTGTAGTAAAATGATCTTTCCTGTATAAGATGATTCCCGAAACACGATGTAAATGATTACGTCAATTAAGTCAATAAATTCAGTCGTAAATTAACGTTAGCTTTAAAAATCTAGAATGTTTTGCACTCTTTATGAATAACGTGCGTGGGAATTACCAAGTTTAAGGGCCATGAGTACTTGTTAATACCATTGGATTGACGTTCACCAAAACGCTAAGGACAACAAGAGAACAAGAACCATGGATAAAGAATGGAAAATAGTGATACAAATGTTCTGGGCGAGGTAAGTTGGAATTTCATTAGCTTCCTTATTAGTTACATATGCTTTGTATCCATGGTAATTTTTTGACAAGACTCTTCCGTGAGGTTTGCTTCACACGCACCATTACTACATCCACTATTTACAACATTCAACTCACGTAACGTTGATGGAGGAAGCAAACCCGAAAAAAAAAAACCCTCGTGGCAAGGGAGTGAACAACACAGCATAATTTCAGCCTCTAGTCACTTTTATTAAAATATTTGAGATGTGTACATTGATTAGCTGGCTGCCATTAGACTGCCATGACCATGCAAAATTTTTAGATATATTTTATCATATAGTAATGCGAAAACTGCTGTTTGTCTTTGTGCTCTGTGATATAAAAACACTGAGAGCTGTAGAGCACTTTAGAAGAAAGAGAAACATCCGCATAAGGGCAGATCCAGAAATTTGTTGAGGGGGGTCCAAACATTGAGGGGGGTCCAAATGTATACTTCACCCAAAATTTACTTCAAACCTGTGGTAAAAATAAATTTTAGGATAGAGCAAACAATGGAACCTTGCGTATGGCAGGGGGTCTGGACCCCCTGGATCCGTCCTTGCTAAATATGCCTCATACCCAAGCCTACTTCTTTTGCATTCTACAGCTATCAGTGTGTTTGACTTTGAGCAGTCTTTCTATTTTTCTTGGACACTTTTTGTATTTTTCTTTGACTGAGAGAGGATTGAGGCCAAGACATGAAACCCCTAAGGGGTGAGGAGTGAGCCTCCCTTTCCTGGATATCATACTAGCTACTAACCCTTGCTTGGACAAGGGAAATACAGGGACTGCTCACAGTCTATTACAGTCTTTATACTTAAGTAGAAATATGAACACCCATTTTATATTGCTTAAGTATAATAATTATAATGAAAGTTCATGCATAAGTACAAGCCAGGGGTGGATCCAGGTGTGGTGAGGAGAGTGACTATACACACCACTCATTTCGTGCAAATAAAAAAAAAAGTGGTTACAACTGAAAACATTTGTTGGGATAAACTTTCATTTGGTTTACTTGAAGCTCTCAAATTTAATTTCCTTCAATTTGAGATGCCATTTTTTTCACCATTTTCCCATGTTTTATTATTTTCCTGTTATTGACTCAAGGTACCCTGTAACAGTCACCCCCCTTTTAAAAAATCTTGGATCTTCCCCTGTAAACATAGGTGCATTTTCCTGATTGATTGATTGAGTAAGAAACACTACAAACCTGACACAATGACTTTAGTAAAGCTTAGACTTTAAAAATACCATAAATAGTGGAACACTATCAGTATCACTATAAATAGTGGAACACTACCAGTTTCCAAAGAAGTTGTATTTCTACATGGGAGAACCTATGTAGCACTCAGTTGATGTAAAAGAGCAGATTTCGTATGAGTGTGGAAAGTCACGGCACATGCAGCATTATCACCAGGATTTTTAAAATTGGAGTCGGCAGGGCCCATAGAGAATCCAAAAGAGGGTCATTTTGGAGAGAAGGGGGTCCACACTTATGATTAGGTTAGAAATTGAAAAGTAATACTTTATATCAACATAACTTGATGCCACGTGGAATTTGTGATCTTTTATCAAAAAGATGAAAGATAACTAAACACAAGAAGAATTTCTTTGCATAAGAAAAAGTCTTTGCACACTCTGGACCCCTCAAGCTATTTCTACTGCGTCATTTTTTAAAAAAGCACATCAATGCCACAATGCCACAATGCTGCAGTCTGGTACAGTGTGGACATGGCACTAAATGTTGAATGTTTTCTTACATGCATGGCACTGACATGGTCACAGCAAGGGGCATCCCTTGCCATAAGTTTTTCAAAGTCACATACGAAAACTGCTCTACATTCATAGTCTATTGTATTCTATTGTTGTTCTATCTATTGTTGTATGTGTTATTCATTATATTTTTATGAATATATTACATCGAATGAGTGCTTTGTAGGGTCTCCCATTTCTAAATTGAGATTTCATGGATTCTAATAATCATAACTGTGTTCACCAAGGAAGGATGTCTCCTTTGTAATCAAAGAACAAACCAGTTTTACTCTGATCTAAAGACGAGATAACCCTCATCATCCCAGTCACACTTTCCTGCGGTGTGACCAAAGCGTTTGGACCCCCATTGGATGTCTTCACCCACCCTGGATTCATAGCTATCGAAGTAATCCCGTGCGGTTGGAAGTCTACACTTAGTGCTCTTGTAATCGCATTGAGGGCTGCTTTGCTGCCTCGTGAAGGATACAGTTTACCAGAAGTATTATCAGCAATAGAAGCAGTCTTGGCTGAGATGTTCACAATGAAAGCGTTATTTGCCCGCTTCAAGAATGGAAGAAGTGCTTTCACGATCATTAGTGGACCAACTGCATTTACTTGAAAGTTGTACAGCATTTCATCTACAGTCACGCTCTCCACAGTAACATTTGCTGTCACACCAGCACTATTGATGACCATATTCAGCGCTTCTTCTTGTAAAACTTTACCAACTTCAGCTGCAACGTTTGCAATGTCGTCTTCATTGGTCACATCAAGTTGCAAAAGGTGCAAGTTTGGATGTTTTTGAGCGAGATTCCTGAGTTCTTGAGATCCTTCATGTTGTAAGGCTCTACAAGTGGCAAATAGTTTATGAGGAGGTTTTGGAAGGTCAAGAAACTGCTTGACAAACTCGAGCCCTATTCCACGATTACAGCCAGTGATAAACACGTTTCTTAGGTAAGCCGCCATCTTGTCTAACTTATACACAGGGAGCCCAAGCTTGCTTTTTGTGTGTGGTTTTTGTTGTTCAGATTTTCGAGATTTTTGGAAAATTCTGGAAAATTCTAGAATTGCTTTTCCTCTGTTTTGTTCTTTGTTAGCCAAGGTTTAGTGCAATCAGAGCCCTTTTACCCCTTCCTCGCTATTTTCAGTAAAATATAATGTCAACAAGGAAAGACTGGGCGAGGACAAAATGCCCTTTAAGATACCCCCCTCCCCCAATTAAGAATAATATTTATTCTCAGTTCCCAGGGATTTTGACTTGAGTCTTTACCCTAGCTCAGGGCTCAGGACCAAGGCGTATTTCGAAAATACCCTTATATCTTCTGGATGTATTTCCAGATTTCCGTTAGCGCTTTTAACTTAATTCCTTCCCTCCCCTCCCCTCCCCTCCCCTCCCCTCCCCTCCCCTCACCATCATTTTGTATTTCCTTTTTACTCTATCTGCACATTTTAGACGGCACTGCATTCGTTATATCCACCTTGCTGGGTGTCTTGGGATTGTCAACCTTGGATTGAGGAGAGGGGTGGGAGGTGGTCAAAACGTTTTGGGCCAAATTAATTTCAGGGGTGGACCTCGAAGAGGTCCAATTTGCACCCATGTATCCTCTATTTGCCCGGCAGGCATACCTCAACAAATGCGGGAATTTTGATAATGTAAATTTGACATTTACTTTTGGTTGGACCGACAACTCTGATCACCCAATTATGTCCTTGTGAAGACCAGAGGGGTCAGTCAATCAGTTACCTGAAATCTTTATTATACTGTATTACTATTACATGTCGCATAATCTAAACCCAAGCCGTAAGATTTTTCATAGAGTGTTCAGTTTTTTTCTTCTTCTGGTTATTGTTACAACAGGTGCCTTTAATACCAATAGTTTACCGGCATTAGTTTCGGCCACTGAGTGAGTGTCAGAAATTAAAAGAATAGCAGCTATACATAGTAATGAAATACTCTCTTACCATGGAACAATTTCTCCTTTGTAGTCAAAAAACATGCCAGTTTTACTCTGATCTAAAGATGAGATAACCTTCATCATCCCAGCCACACTTTCTTCTGTTGTTATCAAAGCGTTTGGACCTCCACAACGTGTCTTCACCCACCCTGGATTCATGACTATTGCAATTATACCGTCAGGCTTCAGATCCACACTCAATGACTTTGTAATGATATTGAGAGCAGCTTTGCTCGCTCGTGGCGGATACATTTTACCAGAGGTATTGTCAGCAACAGAAGCAGTCTTTGAGGAAAGGTTCACAATGACTGTCTTATTAAGAACACCACTGGCTGCGTCTTGTAGTGCTGCTCGCCGCTTCATGAATGTGAGCAACGCTTTTATGATCATCAGAGGGCCGACGGTGTTAGCTTGAAATGCCTGCATCATATGATCTGCTGTAACATCTTCTAGATTTTCTGGCGAATACAACACAGCGTTGTTAATCACCAAATTCAAGCACTCTTCGCCTAAAACTTTACCAACTTCAGCTGCAACGTTTGCAATGTCGTCTTCATTGGTCACATCAAGTTGCAAAAGGTGCAAGTTTGGATGTTTTTGAGCAAGATTCCTGAGTTCTTGAGATCCTTCATGTTGCAAGGCTCTACAAGTGGCAAATAGTTTATGAGGAGGTTTTGGAAGGTCAAGAAACTGCTTGACAAACTCGAGCCCTATTCCACGATTACAGCCAGTGATAAACACGTTCCTTGGGTAAGCCATCTTGTCTAACTTATACACAGGGAGCCCAAGATTGGTTTTTGTTGTTCAAATTTTCGAGATTTTTGGAAAATTCTGGAAAATTCTAGAATTGTTTTTCATCTGTTTTGTTCTTTGTTAGCCCTTTTACCCCTTCCTCGCTATTTTTGTTAAAATATAATGTCAACAAGGAAAGACTGGGGCGAGGACAAAATGCCCTTTAAAATACCCCCCTCCCCCAATTAAGAATATTATTTATTCTCAGGCATTTTGACTTGAGTCTTTACCCTAGCTCAGGACCAAGGCGTATTCCGAAAAGACCCTAATATCTATTCTAATCTTTGTAGCCTTATTTTTGATATACATATGGATGTATTTCCAGATTTCCGTTAGCGCTTTTAACTTAATTCCTCCCCTCCCCTCCCCTCCCCTCCCCTCCCCTCCCCTCCCCTCCCCTCCCCTCCCCTCCCCTCCCCTCCCATCCCTCCCAATGATTTATGTTTTCTTTTTATTCTATTTGCACTTTTTAAACTGCACTGCATTCGTTATGTCCACCTTGCAGGGTGTCTTGGGATCGTCTTGGATTGAGGAGAGGGGTGGGAGCCCGGGGGGGGGGGGGGGGGGGGGGTACTTCGGGTCGTTTCATACGGGGATGCTCCGCCCAGACTCTCGACCCCTTACCCTTTTCTATACCAAATTTCAGCAAAAAAGTACCCCTTTTTATACCTTTTTGCCTGAAAAGGTACCCTTTTCATATACCTTTGAAGAAAATCTACCCCTTTTTATACCAAAACTCACAAATTTCCTCCCCTTTGCTATACATGCGGCCTGAAAAAAGTACCCCTTTCGGGCGGAGCATCCCCGTATAGTCCATTATAGGGAGTACCCCCCCCCCCCCGGGTGGGAGGTGGTCAAAAAGTATTGGGGCAATTTAATTTCAGGAGTGGATCTCGAAGAGGTCTAATTTGCACCCATGTATCCTCTATTTGCCCGGCAGGCATACCTCAACAAATGCGGGAATTTTGATAATGTAAATTTGACATTTACTTTTGGTTGGACCGACAACTCTGATCACCCAATTATGTCCTTGTGAAGACCAGAGGGGTCAGTCAATCAGTTACCTGAAATCTTTATTGCTGTATTACTATTACATGTCGCATATTCTAAACCCAAGCCGTAAGGTTGTTCAAAGTGTTCAGTTTTTATTCTTTTTCTGGTTATTGTTACAACAGGTGCCTTAACTTTAATGCCTTTGGTGTCCATTAGTTTCTTTGAGTGAGTGTCAGAAATTGAAAGAATAGTTATATATAGTAATGAAGTACTCTTACCATGGAACAATTTCTCCTTTGTATCCGAAGAACATGCCAGTTTTACTCTGATCTAAAGATGAGATAACCTTCATCATCCCAGCCACACTTTCTTCTGTTGTTATCAAAGCGTTTGGACCCCCAGCCGTGTCTTCACCCACCCTGGATTCATGACTATTGTAAAAAGTCTAGTTTAGCTACCATCGCGCTAGCTCTGGAAAACAGTGCAATTCTGCGTGTAAGGTTGCCCATATCTTGCCCATATTGGGTAAATGCTTTTGAATGCACATAGCTGAAATTGCTGCGCAAATCATAGGGTAATACTGCTACGAAATGCTTTCGCCACAACATTTTCATTGCTATCACTTCATGCATTGATAGGGTGCGAGATACTCAGGCTGCGCTTCCATCTGTGGACAGTGAAATATTTTCTCAGTGAGATTTTATTCTGATTCCATTTCAGGTATTTTTCTATACTTGACGTGACGGACACCAAAGCTTGCGTTTTCAGTGGGGTTTCTAAAGGTAATATATATTTGTAGTATATTCCCTTATCCTGAAACAAATTGCGTCGTGTGACATGGCTCGCAACATCGATTGCCTGTAATACTGCGCGCAATGTTGCACCGTGTCTGTGCCTTGATTATTCTTGCGCCTTCTTTGGATAATAAGCTATATCAGTTATTTTTCTATTTTTATGGGATAAGGAAGAAGACTAAACCATACCCAAAGAAGATTTACACCATTGGCATCGTTTTGCGATGCAGGAACCGCTGTTCAATTGGGAAAAATTATTAGATTTTCTCAGGGAGGGAGTAGGGAACCAGGAACTCATTCCCTTCCCAATATAATCATGTGTTGGACTTAAACAATAGTAATAATGTCAATAAGTTGTTCAAATGGAAAAAAAGGTAAGTTTTTTCAGTGAAGGGGAAGGTAGCAGGGAAGAAGGGATTCTTTTCCCCTCCCCTTCCCTAATATGCTGGACCATAATCAGATAATGCCTAGTGGTTACTAGTTGGGACTATGTTGGAGTGTTGTATATATACTTATTTCAATAAAGTTAGTCACTGGAAAAGCTACAAAGTTGAGACCAGAAAGGATTATGGGTGGATACATTTTCCAACTGCTTAATAAAGTTATTGATGGACTCGAGATATTTCAACAGTTACAGTTTCACCTCCTGTGAACATCTTCAAGCTGTAGTTTGGATCAAAAAGCTTAACTTATTGGATATGAAATGTTTCCCATGATCCTCAGCGGTCTCAGCTTTGTAGGTTTTTGGTGACTAACTTTACTGAAATAAGTATATACAATGGAATAAGAAGGAAGCTTAAACGCCATGCATACATAAATTTGGTATTGTCACAAACTTTTTTATCCAGTGGTTAAGTTTCCTTCTTATTCACTTGTTGTGCCATAATCAATGGAGTCATACAAATACAAGTTTTTCACACGAACTTTTTTAATTCACAAGAACAAGCGCATTCTTTACTTATGATTCTATTATAACCACAAGTTTTAAACTAACACAGAATTACAAGATGGCAGAAAAAGGTCGACAAATGAGAAACTTTAATATAAGAGATGTGCACAAGCGAAGGATCGTCAGGCCTGGATAATAAGTTATTTAGCTTTCTCTTCCTGGAACTGATAGTGTAGTTTAGCTACATCAGTCTGAGACACCTTGATCCAGCCTGTCTCTTGCATGTGGTATACTGAAACGACAAGACAAACGTGGTAAGAATAAACATCACAACATTGAACTTTAGTCTTATTTAGGGTGCACTTTTCTCAACAAAAGAAGAATATACAAGGCTTTTACCACTGTTTTCATTGCTATGTGTTGATTGAGACAACAGTCATGACATGGAAATCAGGAAATACAATGATCAGAGTGTGTAATAGGTACTGAACAATTTGTTTGATTGATGGCAGTGTATTGCCTGATTTCCCTGTTGCGACTGTTGTCTCGATCAGCACGTAGCAATGAAAACAGTGGCATAATGATATTTGCAGCAATTATGAGAAAATAATTTTTCCCAATAGGTCTTTTTTGAGTTTGATAAACAGGATACAATCTCGTACCCAGAGCCCAAGTTTCTCTTGGTCAACACCGAGAAATGAGGCTGACCAAGTTGACCAAGAGGAACGTGGGCTCTGGGTATGGTCTTGAAACCATAATGCACCATGTTCACTATCGCATAAAAGGTCTAAGGGCTATGAGGCTCTGATAAAATGCTGGGTCAGTATGAATTTAAAAAAAACAACAAACAAACAAAACAAAACTTCAAAAACCCTGAAAACCCTGAAACAACCCCTAGGGTGATCAATGCCAGCTACCTCACAAAATTGGAGTTTTTCTTGTTAGGTTTTGTGGAGGGACAAAAACTGGAGAACCCAGAGAAAAACCCTTGAATCAAGGGAGAGACCTAACAAACTCTATTCATGAAATGTATATGTGATCGTACCATACTGAATGGACTCAGAAAAAATTCTCAGCCCCAGATGGGAATCGAACCCTTGACCCTCCGTATCCTAGTCGGACACTCTACCACTGAGCTGCTGGAGACCCTAGTGGCGAGTAGGTCATTAATGTGGGTTTTAATTGTGACAAACGTACTGTATAAGCTACAGTCACAGAAATGTCTAAGGAAAATACATGATGATAATGCTGGTTTGCGTATGATGATGGAATATGAAATGTATATGTGATCGTACCATACTGAATGGACTCAGAAAAAATTCTGAGCCCCAGATGGGAATCTCTATTCACCTGAGAGGATGATTCCAGAGCCAAGAATGCAGAGGTGAGAGGCAAGTGTACTAATGCTACAACACACTTGATTCCCAAAGATTTCAAGATTTTCACTCACACATTCAAAGGTAAGACAAGGTTTTTACTTACAGTTAACAACACCTCCACTGTAGGCATCTCTGTGAGTTGCATGATAGATGGCTCTTGTACCTAGGTCATATGCTTCCTCTGGAGTCAGATCATATTTATAGCCACTGTCTAGAACACCATAAGCATAGGTTGAACCAGAACCAACTGAAAACATATCATTACTGAGTCTTGTTCCATCACTGTCTACATAGTACAGACCAGGCCCCTGAAATTATGAATACCGGGAAATCAGAAAAATATTTTCAAGAACATGAATGAATTATCAATTCAGTTCCAGAGACTGTTTTCCTTTTAGTCTCTACCCAAAAATGTAGGGCTATTTTAACCAGAGACCAAAAGAAATACAGGCTCTGAGATAGAGAATGACCTCAGTAGCTTTCTTCTATTTCTATTGTACACAGCTACAGTATTTCAAAAAAGGTTTAAGGAGTGAACAATGAATGGTTATAAGTGATTGGTACAGTAATTGCAAACCAAGAGGAAATGGCTCAAGAACTTTAAGGTAAAGGTTTACAGTTGAGTCGTCATTGAAAACACAAGAATGCCTGTCTGAATTATTGGATGCAGTTGTTATTCAATTGTTTTATTTTGGATCCTTTCAAAATGTTTAATTCCCTCTCAGCATAGTTATTTTTCATATACTTATATCATATTACTTGGTTAGTTATTACTCTATCACATGGTTATGTGATCTCGGTATTAGTTCAATTGCTTATCTCACGTGTAGATAGATATTCATAGCAGTGTAGCTAGTCTATGTTTAGGAGTCGTTCGTTATTCAGTTTTGTTACCCACCCACCCACCCTTATGGTGGGCAAGGAGGTTGTTTGTTTTACACATAGTCCATTTAGTTGTTGAATAAACTTCCTTTTTGCCAAACTGAGTGGCATGTGTTGTCTGTTATGGTTCAGAATATTTATTGTCATAATTTATCCTTTCTGAGATCTGGGAATTCATGTGTCCATGATATGTGTCACCACAGTTCCTTTCAGTCATACAATCACAAATAATTGGTGAACCCAATTCAGTGATTGCCATTTGTTGTTTGCCTCTTAAACTGTTTTTGAAATAACTGTATGTTACCAATACTCAATAAGAACACACTTACCTTTTTGTCCCAGCCACAAATCATAGTACCCTGAAGGTAAACAAACAATGTTACTGATGAGTGACTTGGCAAAACAAAAGGTTATATTAATTATAGCTAATACCAATAAGTTAATTCTTTCAAAGTACTGTATCAACAAGAAATCTTTGGCTTGAAAAATAGTCCTTGTAATATCATGATTACCTCGGGATCCATTGTTTCCAGAGGGATGTTTAAGGTCTAACATCCCCCTGGATGAATAGTGATGAGGGATATTTAGTCTAAATATCCCTCATGAATATAATCATGAGGGATATTTAGACTAAATATCCCTCATGAATATAATCATGAGGGATATTTAGTAACTAAATATCCCTCATCACTATTCATGAGGCATGGTCCCTTATATGACAATCACCGGGACCATGGCTGGGTAGTATTCACCCAATCGAAAATTTTGCGCAATGACTCTGGACTACAAACTATTGAACACCCCAGCACTTGTGGGATCCATTGAACAATCTTTGCGCATACGTTGACTAGCCGAGAATTTTTCTTACTATTTGTGACGTAATCAAGACGGTTTTAAAACACTTCATTAATACCGCTCTAGGCCAACCAAAGTGAATTAGAATAAAGCAGCACGAATGAATGAATGCTGGTTCAATTCGCCATTGTCGCATTTAACAAAGGCAAATTCCCTTAAGTATGCCGCATATCAACAGCTTTGTAAAACTTTGTAATTTATGCATCGTACGAAAGCTAACATATTTCCTAAGAGCAGTTTTATTCCTTGGTAATCATAATATTACAAACTAATAGCATGAAATTTCGGCGTCGGGACTTCAACAAAACCTCCCTCGGCTTTCGGGGACATTTAATCACTAATCACCCTCAAGTCATGCTATTACTTATAATTATTAGGATGGTAGCATTATCCATGGCTTAAAATAACAGCCGGTCCTGGGAGTAGGGTCAGAATTTTGACTGTCTTCAAGTTCTGCACGGTACCTTCTGCACATATTGTCAAAGAAATGCACACTTTTGTTTTATTAGATATATTGTTGACTTTGTTTTTGCTTCTGCTCTCCAAGAAATACTAATGTTTTGTAGTTTTACACTGTTTTCATTGCTATGTTTCTGATTGAGACAACTGTGAAGACAGGAAATCAGACATTAAACTGATGCTAATCAGAGTATGTAAAGGTACTGAACAATTTATTTGATTGATGGCAGTGTATTGCCCTATTTCCCTGTTGTGGCTGTTGTCTTAATCAGCACATAGCAATAGACCTTTTTAGTTTGGGCAGTTTGTTGTCCCATTTCAGACCATGTGTCATTCCCAAGAGTACAGTATCATTTCTTTCTTTAACAGTTGTGCATGAGAAGACACATGAATATGGATACACCTCAAACAAAGAATCTTATTCTCAAGAGAATGACACGTGGTCTGGAATGGGACAACAAACCACCCAAGATAAAAATGCTGCCTTACCATTGATAATCCCATGCCTTTGTAGTAATACACCATGTTGGCCAGGATTTTAGAAGCGGCAGCTACTGATATCCTTTCTTTGTTACGTAGTTCATAGATCCTGCAAACACGATTTAAGACATTATAAGTACTGTACATGTTATAGACTAGCTAAGACAATATCCATATCCCCACGTGCTTTAGATTAACTGGAATTTCCAAAGGGTTGTAAAGGAACATGTATATTCTTGTATTTCAGTATTTTTATCTTTATGAAACTTTGAGTTAACTCCCTTTTGAAGAGATCCAGTTTATTTTCTGCATGAATAACTATTGCTGAAGCATAGCCACCACTAGGAGTGAATATTGTCTCATAACCACTGGACACTTGACCAATCACAGCACACAAAACTCTATATCCAAGTCTAAAATTATACTAATAGTACAATACCAGTATTTACCTGCACTGTTTGGCAAGAAGTCTCTCCCAGAATGAGCAATCAGCGGCTCCTCCAGCCATAGTACCCAGAAGGTAAGGATTAATTTCAATGACCTTCTTAACAGTCTGTGAAGCTAAAATGATAAAAAAAAAACAACATAGTCAATGATTATCAAATATGGAGAAAACCTCAAATCAAGGGAGAGACCTAACAAACTCTTATCACATGGGATGCCAAGCCCAGAAATTGAACCCGAGACCCCAATACATGGGTGAGAGGTGAGTGCACTACTGCTATGCCAAACAAACCTATATAAGAGCCAGCTGTTGCTCTGGAATCCACAGCTACAATAACGCCATGCTTGAATTTGAAGGCTAGTGTAGTTGTTCCATGGTCAAATTGGATTTTCACATCACTTTCTCCATTACTAAAAGGTTTTAGAAACTCGACCGGCTGAAAATATAAAGCAATAATTTTATGATCTTTTCATACAATAGCCATCAAACCGATGTTTGTTTCGATAGTAATCAATGATGATCTTGATACTAAAGGGCCAAAATACATATAATAGGTTGCTTTTGAACGAATCTTTCATGAACCTTTCTTTTTTTTTAAGAAAGTACAATTTTTCCATGAGGTCCATGACTAAGCATTTTGACAATCGTTCAAACAAAAAGAACTAGAACATACATCCAATCCTGTCGGCACAGCAAATCGGCACTCATTCATAAAATCAGGAGCTAATTCATTCTGTATTTCTTGCTGGTTTATACAAGATTTTGGCTTTCCAAAGACATCATTTAACGAGAAGTTCTGGTAAGCACTCGCCACAGAATGAGCCGCCATCTTGAATACCTCAATAAAGAAAACTGGGGCGAGTTTATTATTCGGAAATACTTCGGATACACTCGGAAATATTTCGGGCGATACTCGGAACTAGTGTCCAGTCTGTTCGGAATATTCAAACCGTTAATTTGCATATTGTCACCTCGGACGAAGACCTGTTTCTCGTAGGAGAACATTTCTTCGCCAATTCTAGCTGAATTTTACATCAAAATCAGCTTTATTATGGCAGTTTCCATCTTAAGATAGCAAAGAACATATGAAAGTCATGGAAGGTAAGTTTTGTTTGATTTTTGCTGCGTTTTTCAGTGTTTTATGACCGAATTTGTACTTCTGTCTTGCACACGTGACGACCAACATGTCCTCGTTTCTTGGTCTTTCGTGTTTAGAATTCTAGTTTTCTTTAGTTTTATGTGAAACATAGGTTATGAAACATTTAAGAGGTTTAAAGCATGTCTCTCTTTTGATGAATAAGAGCTTTAGTGTGTGTATTTTTCTAAGAATTTAGAATTTAAAGAAAATTTGTGTTCTCTCCCCCTCCCCCCCCCCCCCAAAAAGTCATTTCTCTAGATACCCCGGGGGGGGGGGGGGGGAGGGGGTTGAGGAGGTACTCTCTATAGTAGAATATGTAAAAGAAAAGCTTTAGTGTAAATATTTTTTTAAGAATTTAGAATTTGAAGAAAATTTGTGTTCTGCCCCCCCCCCCCACCCCCCCTCCTCAGGCCTTGACACTAACTCCTACTTAAAGTGCCTATAACCCCTAACTCGATATTTTCAGTATTGATTCTACTTGAAGTAAATAGTTGAATGGTAAAATCGTTTTATAAGATTTGAGTGATGCATCTTGGAGATATTAAGTTTTATACTTGTAGTATGTTAATGCTGTGACGTATCTGGAGGAATTATTAAATATACGAAACTTTTCTGGGGCAGTAAAACATCTTTTATAAAACATCATTATCTTACTCAGGGTTTATAGAAAGATTATTGCAAATTTGTTTTCTCATAAAAATCAGTGTTTCAATTTACAAATGATGACAAATAAACTCAAATGCCTCCAGATACGTCACAGCATTAACATATTGGAAGTCTCCAAGATGCGTCACTCAAATCATATAAAAATATTTTACTATTCAACTAGTCACTTCATGTAGAATCAATACTGAAAATATTGAGTTAGGGGTTATAGGCACTTTAAAGTACTAGTCCTTGGGCTTGTCACTGTGGGTAATCACTGGTCCAAAGGTACATTTCTCAAATTGGTTTTATCATAAGCTTAAAACATAAGAAAACTCTCTTAGAGATTTTTAAATCCTTTCCCTAGCAACTGTGAGTGGTGAATAGGTAACACCCCCTCAACTGTTTCTACACAAATGCAGTATTTTGTCATGACATATACAGTTATATTTTGTCATCACTAAAGTTAAATTTTTTTTTACAGCTGTCAAGATGTGGAAAATATTAACCACTGAAATATCAGACAACATAACCCATGGAATTATACCTGGACATGAAGCAAACCACTCTACCTGACACTGATTGTGATAGAAGCAAAGAAGTAACATAATATCTTTTGATACAAGCCTGAAACAAGACAATAAACATATTGACAAACAAGACATGAGTATGTCATGGAATGGCTTGGTGATAAATAATTTACTGTACCTCTATGAAAAACGAGGAGATGAGAAGGAAAGTGAATCGCTAGAGAACTTTACCACATTGACCAGATGTCTACCACATGATATGTGATGTAGCTTTACATGGTTTACTACAAGAGACTGTAGCGACATTCTATGTCATTTTACCCGTGATGTTCTACAGATATCTACCAGATAATAATTTTATGTACTGTACCTTCACCTGGTTTACTACAAGAGACTGTGGTGACATTCTATGTCATTTTACCCACAATGTTTTACAGATATCTACCAGATAATATGTACTGTAGCTTTACATGGTTTACTACAAGAGACTGTGGTGACATTCTGTCATTTTACCCACAATGTTTTAAAGATATCTACCAGATGATATGTACTGTAGCTTTACCTGGTTTATTGCACAAGTATGGGCTAATTTCAGGTTACTCTAGGCCTAGTACATGCTGTAGCTATCTGCTACAGGTAGATGTATTGTTAACCAAAGCCCTGCTCTGAGGATTAGAACAGATGGAGGTGGAATCATTAGGTAGGTATTTGTTGAAACATTTGCAACTTTGAATACATCAATTATTGTGGAGGGTTGAGTTTTTTGGGTCAAAGGGTAGAAGTATAGATTCTACTGGGCTCCCAATGGTTTTACACCAAAATTATTATTGAAATATCTTATTTTCTTGTTCTTGGGGTTGGAGGTTGCAGAGATCTACAGTAGCGTTTCCCTTTCGGCTTTGGAAAGTACAGGTGGCCCTACATTAGGCTTCTAGCGCCAACCCATATCCCCTCATTCATAAAACTCAAAAATATAAGTTTAATTCTGAGGGAAAATCTAGCAGTTCCAAATGCCCTCTTCTCAGTACCCTGTTCCATATCGAAAGGCATCTGTGCCTTTGCATCCAGACATGTTGGCTACACTTCCTTTCAAGATGGCACAGGGAACTGTGAAGGGGACTTATTTGATTAGTGTTTAGTATCATTACATTTAGAAAATAGTCCTAAATCGATTCTGGGGGTTTTAAGATACTAGATGAAAGCTACAGGGCTAAAAATAACCGTCAGTCATACGCCGGTCAAGATGTCAGGCGTATGATATTTTATCTTATTTTTGTCAAATATAACCAGTCAACATGTCCTTTCAAAACCGTATTTGGTGGGTCAAGTACCAAATTTGACCAGACATTGACCATTGACCGGCCATTATTTTGAGCCCTGTGTTACTGTATAATATCCAGCTATTTCAAAAAAGGTTGAAGAGGCAAACAGCGATTAGCAATGGGTGAGGTGAAATAACCAAGTAAAATGAAGCCTTAAACATTCACAAGATGAATATGGCTATGAACAGCCATACTGTTCGCAATCTGAGGTCTTCACTGAATGGTGCAGGCATTGTTCACATATGAATATAAAGAAATTCTTATTGTCCCACAATTTCTTTTGGTGTTGCATTCGCCATTCACCATTTGACCCTTCAACCATTTTTTGAAATAGCTGTGTAAAAAAAAGTAAAAAAAATTTCGTTTTCTTGTACAGAGGTGGTCAAAAAAGTACAGCATGTAATCTCTTATTTTGTTTTTATTCAACAGCTTGTTTGAAAAAGCATTTGTGTTACTTTGTGATGATGACAAACAACAAGCATGGTACACTGCATACTGACAAACAAGTAAGTATGACTAGTTGCTTTGAATTAACACTTTTTGACAGGGATCGAGGGAAACTGTGTTTTGTGGTCCCAAGATGATGATGTTTCCTGAGACATAGCCGAGGGAAACATATCACTGTTGAAGGACCACAAAACACACTGCTTGCCTGAGGTTCCAGTCAATAAGTTAGTATTTTGTTATATACCAACTGTTCAAGAACACACAACAAAAATTTTTTTTAATTATTTGACCATTAAACACTTAGAAAAAGTTATGTTTCCAGTGAAATCACTTCTGGTTTTGTTATTTCCCAGTAGATGACATATTGTTGCCTGCTGAGAACTGTTGCCGGGGAAACATCTTAATAAGAGTATGAGAAAAATGAACTTTGACAATTGGTATATAACAAGATTCTTTGTTTGAGTTGTACCCATATTCATATGTCTTCTCATGTGCAACCGTTAAACAAAGAAATGATACTCTAGGGAATGACACATAGTCTGAAATGGGAAAACAAAGTTTCTCTACACATTTCAAGAGGCAAGGCAGTCATTAGGTCTACTGCCTACAAAATTCTAATTCTTGGCATAAATGTATTCTAAAATGGCAAAGCATAAATCTAAAAATAATGTCTCTTACTTGCAGATCAAACAAGTATGTCATACTGAGAAAAGGGGGATTCCACCCAAATGATTATTGAGATGATGGTCTGCTGAAGTCAACAAGAAAAAGAGGTTATGAAGAAGAAGAAACCGTAAATAACAGGAAAAAGGATATCATATCAATCAATCAAAAAAAAAAAAAAAAAGAAAAAAAAAAGGAGCACAGGGCTGGAAATTACAGTTGCAAAAGTGACCAATTAAAAATCTTTTGTCTCTAATTCATAAGTCACTCCTTATAGAGGTCAACACAAGAAAAACTTGCAGCCTGGTCACCAAATTGCAGCATTGTTTAATTTCCAGCCCTGGAAAAAAAAAATATATGGGAAAAAGAAAAAATAGAAACAAAGAAAATAATTGGAGAGACTAATTGTGCTGGAGGACTGGCTAAACTAGATGTTACTTTCTGTCTAATTTTATTAGTAAAAAAGTTAAGCAAAAATGTAGGTTCTTGATTAGTTAACAACATTTTGAGTTTAAGTTTTCTTAGGCAAATGCTTTTCAAATATAAGAAAACAAAACAACAAGCGAAGCAAACCAAAGAAAAAATTACCTTAATATCTAAAAAAATAATTAAAAAACAAAAAGTAAAATTTCCTATTATTTATTTAAATAGTTTACAAATATAACTTTCAGAATTTTAGACATTTATAGTTATAAATTGAATTGCAATTGCAATTATATAAGTTTGGATAATACTGTATGTGTTGTCCATGGTTTAAGAATTTCAAAACCAAAGAATTGTTTTTCAAACTAAGTTTCCAAGCCAGTCCTCCAGCTAAAGGTATTAGGTACAGGAGAGTGCAGCATACATGCTATCAAATAGAAATTGGCAATGAAAAAAATATGCATAATTCAACCAAAATCTGCAAAAAAAAATCAAAGCTAGTTAGGGTTCTCAGTAGAAACCACACATGGGGAGGAAAAAAAGGTTAAAAGAAAAAAAAAATGACTTGATATATTTTTGATTATTATTGATTTCATTTGGCTTTTATTTTATTTCACAATTTTTTATGAATCTACTGAAAACCCTGCTAGATAGAAGCAATGTTAGAGATAGATGTCTGTGCATTCTTATTTTCCAATAACTCAATCAATATTATATTTATAATAGGAAAAGAAATACCTATTTTTCTGACTTTTCAAAAAAAGAAAAAGGAAATAAAAAGGGGGATATAATTTTGTGGGACCAAGAAACTATTTTAATACAAAGATATTTGATTTTTGTGAAATAATTAAGTTTTAAAAGTTTACTTTTGACATTTCATAAAGTCTGTTTTTCACATAAAATTGAAAGCAAAGTTTGCATATATTTTTTAGATTTAAAAAAATGGTGATACATATAGAGAAGATAGGAAAATAAAGAATAACTGAAGGAGAGGGGGGAGGGGGGGGGGGGAAACAAAGAAAAAAGAAACGATAAATATAGGAGAAGATCGAGTATTAGTTAAGATGAGTGATAGCAGTGAAAAGAAAGTCTGAAAGAAAATGATAAGAAAGAAAGGAGTGAAAGAAAAAATATTTTTATTTTCTAATGCAGGAAGTCTGAAATGAAATGTCCCTCTTGGGCTTCTGTTGGTATTAGATAAGTTAGATCGCGTAATTATGGTTTGAAAAGAGAAAGTAAAGAATTAAAAATCAAGAAAAGAAAATGAATGAAACTTGAAGGATACAAAAAAATAAATAAATAAAATAAAGCGTGAAAGAGGAATGAAAAGTAGAAAAACATTCAAGGTACAGGCAGAGTGGAAGGATACCAAGGGTGAGAAGTGAATAAAAGAGATGTACTAAATAAATACGTTTTATAAGCGTTGAAGTTAATAAATATATAGAAATGACATGTTGTGGTTTTAAATTGAGAATAAAAAGTATCAAAATGAAATTGAGTTTTAATATGAAATAAAGATGTTTTAAAACATTACAGAATGTCAGTCGTCATTTCATCTTTACTATTACCCCTCTCCCCCTCCCCCCCCCCACTATACACCTACACCCACTCACATACACACATACACCCACTTCGATAAGAGCCTCTTGTGAAGGTATAAAACAAAAGAAATATATCACACATTCTTACAAGAAAAGCTGTGATTTTTTTTTTGTATTTTTCTGTTATGCCAATTTTTAGGGTAATTGCGAGAGTACGTGAACTATACAAGTGACTCATTCAACAAGTACCTTAGTGTCATCAAGAAACAAAGTAATACTCAAGGGATTGACTAATGAATAATAAACAATGCAGTCATTAATAAGGGCATTTATTTATAAAGTGCTAGATTCTTTGAGGCTTGCTTCTTTTTTTCCGTGAGAAAGAATGCTGATACTAGGAAAAAAGAAATGATGCTCGAGGGAACGACGTGACTAAAACACGCAAAACCGTGAAAAGATTACACTCAAAAACTAAAGGCTGTATTATTAAAGTGCTAGATTCTTTGAGACTCGGGAATTTTTTGTTTGGTTTCTTTTCTCGCCATTACAGGCAATAAAAAATGCTTTATCAAAGGCAAGGCTTGAAATAACGGAATTATGACGTCATATATTGGATTATTTTGGGCGCTGTTCAGTCTCGTTAACAAATCGAAGGTACTTTTCGACAATGAAAATGACGTCAAAAATGATTCAAACTCAAGTGGAACCACGAGCGTAGCGTCATTTTCATTGTCGATTACAGTACAGACGCATAGAAAAGTACCTTCGATTTGTTTTTTACTATAACAGGCAAAGAAAAGATCAAAAAACGAAGAAAAAGTTTGAAAGAAAAAACCGTTTCGAGCGCGCGCTAGCTACGTGCGAGCGATTCGTCATCTTATCGGTCTGTCCTCTTATCGAACATAGCTCTCAGCCAATCAGCGCGCGAGAAATTTACAAGTTATGGTAAAATCACGTGTTATTCCCTAAAGCAGTTGTTTTGTTCTACGCTTGAAAAGACGTGTTGAAGAAAAAAATTATTATGCGTATCTAAAGTGATCAAACCAACGGTCCGTGATGTTTTGCTCCAAGAAGTGAACTCAAAACGACCGCGCAAAGTGGCGAAGCAACAAGAGTTAGAGCCATTTTATGTAGTCTGTGAAAGAAGGATGACTATATAGTTAGTACTAGTTGATAAAGAACACAAGAAAACAATGGATTTAGAGTCTATTACCAATTATTATTTTGCCATTTTTTTCTCCGGCTAAGTTGAAAATCACTCAAAATCTATTGTTTTCTTTTGTTGTTTAGAGTCTACTACTAAAGGCTTGTTTACACGGGCGACTTTTGCGGCGATTTGATGTGCGATTTTTTTTCGGCGATTCTGGTCATAGTCAAGAATGGTAAAATACTTGTAAAGTTTTAATCCAGACACGAAGATTACCTGGACAAATGTCTCTTCAGAAGCATAAAACAGAAATTATTATATTTTAAAAAATCACCGCAAAAGTCGCCAGTGTTAAAGGCTATTAGTTTGACAGTTTTTTCACAGGTCAAGTAAAATCACTCTGTTAAAATTTATGGTCTAAAGTGTAATAAAAAATGATGGCGCGGTATGCGTCTGGAAATCTTTGATTGCTCATTGTTGTCTCTGGGTGTAGTTTATTCTTGGTCAGGTGTCTCGATATCAAAAGGGTATTTTCAGCTGTTGTTATATTTTTCTCGTTTTCTTTTTTTATGAGTGTCGAGCAATACAGGGGCAAAGAAAAGACATCAGACAATAAAAGTTCAATGTTCTTTTAATATAATCAGCTTTGTTTAATAAATGACCAAATACAATGAAATAAACTCAACCCCTCCAAAATGATTTTTTGTCATCAAAAACTTGAAAAATCGACAAAAAAACACAAAATTGAGGGGTCACGTGACATGTCACGTGACTAATTAACATAATATAGTTTTTTCCCTAAAACAGTCGTTTTTACGGGGTTTTATCCTCCGTAGAGTGCTAAAATAGCTTTCTCCACTCATATTTAACGGTTTGGGCCAAAAATATTGCTTAAAAACCGCTAAATTTTCGATATTTTCTCGCAAAAAAGTTCAATTTTTCGCGGGTTCCCTGTGTAAAATGCTAGTATCCAGTCCCTGTGTATGTCACCTGCACATTTGCTGCACGCTGCAGTTGGTGATGAACGTTTGTTCGACATGTGCAAATACACGACGGGTTTTTGGCTGAAATGTACAAGAACAAAGATGGTTATTAGCTCGTGCTCGACCTAACAGAGAGATATGAACACAAGAACTATGAAAGGTAAGAGTTATTGCGTTTTTTTGAGTTTTTCTTGTGTTTTTCCGTATTTTTGATCAGTTTAAAAATTTAGAATGTTCGACTCGCCGGCTTCGTCCGCCATTAACACGTGCTCACTTTGAACACTGAAAAGTCTACTTTTTTTTGTCAAGAAACAACTAAATTTATTATAAATATCCATTTTTAGAACGCTTTATAACATTTTATAAACTTAGTTTGAGTATATTTCTAATTTTTTACTTATTTGAAAAATTTGGTGTTCAATCTTTATAAAAAACTTGGTTCGTTAAACTTTCCAACCACATCTCCCTCGTTAAAACAAGCAAAAATCCTAACTAGTGGTCTAATGAGTCTGTCTTTTTTGTTTTGCAGTTATAAAAATAGAAATAACACGAAAAATTCTGCAAAAACTGTCCAGTGATCCTGTAACAAGATAGCTGTTGATACCCGACGTCTAAGCCTGATAGCCATACTGTATCTTGACTCTATTAACCAATATATGCACACCAAACTGCAAGCTTACCATGGAATAGTTCAGTATCAATCTTGTAATGATGGATTTACTGCACTAAAACAAGAAGAAAAAATACTTTGATAACAATATGGACTCACCTTGTTGCTGTATGAGTATTGACCTGATTATCAAGATGATAATAGATGTGGTGACCTGGTGATGACCCTGTGACCTTCATAACAATATGGACTCACCTTGTTGCTGTATGAGTATTGACCTGATTATCAAGATGATAATAGATGTGGTGACCTGGTGATGACCCTGTGACCTTCATAACAATATGGACTCACCTTGTTGCTGGATGAGTATTGACCTGAATATCAAGATGATAATTGATGTGGTAACCTGGTGATGACCCTGTGACCTTCATAACATGGACTCACCTTGTTGCTGTATTGACCTGATTTATCAAGATGGATTTGCAGTCTTGGTAACCCTGTGGTAAAGGGTGTGAATCCTAGATGAAATCTTTACAATGTTACAAGGAAAAGATCATCCCTGATTATAAGGTATGTGAATTTTTAAGCTTTACTCTACAGAATTAACTGTAAGTTTAAAGCCATCTGAACAAGTTTTCTACAAATTAGACAATTAAGAAACAACAGTGTCTAGAATTTGTTAATTCATGGTTGGTATAGAAATATGTAAAATACTAATGCTCTAATAAATTTTGGTATCTTAAAAATTGGTTCAACACAACAATATGGGTTGAATTTTACTTGGATATTCAAAAGATAATTTTCTATGTATAGTTAGTATATGTGTACACTGATTTAAAAAAATGTTCACTCCTTCGGACACCTGCAGTACATGTTTCTAAACAGATGTCTCTGCTCTTTTTCCATCAGCGCACCAGCCATTAGAGTCAAGCGTCAGTTATGATGCTGTCAAGATCTGGCCAGTACACATTACATACAAGTAAGTTCAACTATCTGTTGTCAATGTAATTATATAAAAAAAGTACAAAGATTTGCAAGTGATATTTGTATCCAACGTATAGTAGTATAGTAGGGTACAGTAGAGTACAGTACTGTACATTAAAGTTCTGTGTTTCGTACAATGATAGTAATATTTGTATCTAACCTATAGTAGTATAGTAGGGTACAGCAGAGTACAGTACTGTACATTAAAGTTCTGTGTTTCGTACAATGATAGTAATATTTGTATCCAACCTATAGTAGTACAGTAGGGTGCAGCAGAGTACAGTACTGTACATTAAAGTTCTGTGTTTAGTACAATGATAGTAATATTTGTATCCAACCTATAGTAGTATAGTAGGGTACAGCAGAGTACAGTACTGTACATTAAAGTTCTGTGTTTAGTACAATGATAGTAATATTTGTATCCAACCTATAGTAGTATAGTATGGTACAGCAGTGTACAATACTGTACATTAAAGTTCTGTGTTTAGTACAATAATATTAATATTTGTATCCAACCTATAGTAGTATAGTAAGGTGCAGAAGAGTACAATACTTTAACTTAAAGTTCTATAAATCAAAGTTTATATAACTTATACATTTCTAAATAGCTATCTCTGCCTACTTACAGTTTGTCAGCCATTAAAATCAAGCCTAATTCTGTCAAGCTCTTTGGGGGTCAATGTGTACATGACAGACAAGTAAGTTGAGCTATATTTTGTAATTGTAATTATAAAAAAGATGGACTAGAGATGCTTGAATTATTGCTGTTGTAGTAAAACAAGCTGTGTGCTAGTTACACAGTAGTTTCAAGTGCCATACCATCCATTGCACTTGTCCTTTCTAGCATTTAGTATTTAGCAAAATAAACTTTAGATAATTTATACATGTTTCTTATATCTCTGCTTTTTTTTCACTAGCTTGCCAGACATTACAGTCAAGTGTCAGTCAATTGTCTCATGGTGCTGTCAAGCTCTGACCAGTCAATACATGACAGACAAGTAAGTTGAGCTATTAAATATGTTAGAGTATAGACTGCAAGCAGTCCCTCTCTTTCCCTTGGTCACTCTTTGGTGTTTGCTGTGGTTTATTTGGCTGAGTTGGGATTGGTAGCTAGTCTAATATTCCCAGGGGGAGGGGGTTTACATTGGGCGACAAAAAGAAAATATAGTGGGTCTTCTTACTACAATTCTCAATATACTGCAATCTTAGTAGTTGTGAGTTACCCATTTAATTTGGTTTTTCACTGCCGCCAGTCCAAAATATAAAGGGTACCAGCTGATTAGTTTTGATTGACAACAGTGATAAACCAATTTCACAACAAGCTGCTGAAATGTCTGAGTTTGCAGAATATTTAGAATCTCAGTAATTCCCATGTTGAGCCTGATACTCATGACATGATTAGACAAAAATATGAAGAGTGACCAAGATAAATAAGGAGACCAGTTGCTGACAGTTTAGTTTACCACTATTTTAAGATTTTAGAATTGAAAACAGAATATGGGATTTTAACAATATCATTTTGTTTTTCCCCAGGTACACCAAATCTGTCATAATTTATTCAGTTATACCAAGCTGTTGTGCTGCAAAGCCTTGTCAGATGATGCGGCACCATCAAGATACAGTCAATTTTTCCTGAAGAATCAGGAATCATCCAACAAGGATAAGCATATCATGCTATCAAACTGAGTAACATGGTTTACAAGTTGAAATTTCAACATACCAGATATTTATTAGGATTAAAAAAAAAAATTAAAAAAAAAAAAAAAAGAATTCAAAAATTAGCATTTTCAAAGAAATATTTAAAAAAATCTAGCATTATTTAGGAATTACCAACTTAGCATTATCTAGAATCTCAAAAAAAAAAGGTTAGTAATTTCCTAGGCCTAGGTTAGAGAAAAAATGAGCATAACATAGGATAAAAAAATCAATATAGCTTTATCAAAAGAAGTATATACATATATATAGTTTTACCTAGGCCTAGAAGTAAAAAACTCTTTAGGCAAAAAAAAAAAAAATTAGGAGATTCAAAACAGATATTAAGGAAAATAGAAAATAGTCGAAATAATGTTTTGGGCTAGAGGACTGGTATAATGCAGGACTCAAAATAGCAAAAACAGTTGGTCAGGACATATAAATCTTGGCTATAAAATTTCATCAAATATTATGTGTTCTAAATTCTATTTCAAAATTATCTTCATATGCCCTGCCAATAGTGCTTCCATGTTGGCTGCTATTTTGAGTCCTGTAGATAAGTTTATTTCAAAAGACTAGTACTTTTGTAGGAATGTTTTGTTCATGGTTTACAATTGAAGCCATATTAATTCAAAATTATTTAGCACACTGCAATGACAGTAAGATTTCAGACAACTTTGTTTTATTCAAAAACTACAGCTATAACTTTTGAAAAGATAATACCAAGATACTTATTTGATGATAATTATTTGAATTGCTTGCATGATTTAATATGATGAAGATTATTAAGAAGTTATTCATTCATCTGAAATGAAGTCATAGAGACATCAAAACATCTAATTTTATCACTAATATTAAATAATTATTTAATGTCATCAAAAATACTTTGATTACCAGTCCTCTAGCCTGACAGATATTAGATATAGGAGAGTGTTTCACTAAAATATTTGAAGATTTCAATTCTTACTCTGAAATATTTAATTTTAAGATTATTTGAAACTAAAAGATTTTTTGCAACTAGTGAAGGGTTCTCAGTAAAAACCAAATTAAATACAAAGTATTTACAGTTTTGCTCAATTTTAATTTTCAACTTTCCAATTTCAATCAAATTAGTATTGGCTGTTAGTTTAAAATTCTTCAAAATCTACTGAGAACCTTCCACTAGTTAGAAACACTCTCCTATATCTAATATTATTATCATTCATTATTTGTATACCAGAAAATGAAATACACTTGATACCTCCCACGAGGTCCTACCAGCACCAAACAGAAGCTGCCCCACCAGGCCAGGAAACCAATAAAGGCGGTACAACATTGCTGCTCTCGGCAGAGTCAAACCTTGAGGCCATGATCAGATGACTGCTCTGAAGCTGGAGGTTGTCGGTAAGGATACCAGGTGATGGCCCTCTGCAGATTTCATGGGAATACGCTGGTGGCATGGATGCCGGTCACTGTGAAGGTTAGTGTAAGTAGGAGCAGAGATAATCATACCTCACTATTCATGGGTGTGTACAGCAGTGATACCTTTGGGGTGGTGAGCTCAATAGACTTCCATAAGACACCATTCAGACTTCCATAAAGTAGATTACCAAGCTGGGAAGACTAGAAGTTGAATCATTTCTAGGTGATCTAATCTTGCATTCAATGATGTTTGGCTAGACTGATACACAAGGTTCTATCATAGGATTGTAATTTAATAAGTTTTTTCACCAGCAAAAACAAGACCTCAGTTTCTTATTAATTAATTATCACAAAAAAATTAAAATATTTAATTTAATATAAAATAAATATTAAAATAGGAAAAAGGAATTTGAACAAATTACACAAACAAAAAGAAAGCAAAAAAAAATCTCTAGATGTTCCATTATTCATCTCATTTCAAAATAATTAAAAAACACTGATCAGAAGCAAAATTCAATAAAAATGAAAGGAAAAACAAACCGGGGGAAAAAAACAGACAAAATATCATAATAAAACATTTTCCAATCTTATTTTCAAACAATCACAAAAATATAATCCCAAATTATGGTTTAACTGGATATTTGTTGAAACTGAGGTCTTGATAAAAATTGTTATCTTGAACTATTAAAAACACAAATTCATTGGAAGCTTATTTCCAAAATCAAGTATTTAAAAATTGACCCAAAAAGCAAGTGCCTGACCATTGATATCAAATTATGTGAATAATTTGAATATCTTTCTCATAATTTACAAAACATGTATCATTTCTAAAACTGGTTTTCAACAATACAAAGCAAGAAGTAATTTACCAATTCCAACTTGACAAAAATTGCTCAAGCCAAAACATTTATGATTTAAATTTTTGTTTTAATTTATTGATCTGAAAAAGTGCCAAAGGTTTGATAATTACAGGAAAAGTCTTGTACAATTTGAGTCTTATTCAAATTGAGATTAAATATCCTACATCGGAATAATTTTGCTGTGCAGAATCCTGAAATGATAATACACCAAAAGTGCAAACAATGAAATTGAAACTCAAAAAGTGTAAATGCAAAATGAATGAATAGAGGGCAAGGTGAGCCATCATAATAATTATGGCATTGAAAACACCATACCTCATGATCAACAAATAATTACACTTGTATGAAATAAAACTATTATAACAAGTAAAACCAAGAGTTGTTTTACTATGAATTATTATGTTCAAAGCACTTGTATATATGCACAAGCTGTCCAAAATTGTCAAATTATATTGAATCAAACTTTACGAAAAATTCAATGTTTTGAACTGTTATTACAAGTAAAACCAAGAGTTTTACTATTAATAATTATTTTGAATCAAACCTTGGCCAAAAATATATCTTATTAATTTGATGCTTTCAATCATGATACATGTCGATAAAAGTAATTACAACGAAAGGCACTTGCAATTTAATCTGTCTTGATCCATATTATGGCTTGTTTACTTCTGTTGAGAAGTTTTTGCTGGTGAAAAAACTGAATCTTAGGAAATTAATTACAAGATAGAGATGAAAAGTAGGCAAAAATAATAATAGGATCGGATAAGACTACACAAATAGGAATAGAAACTAAGTGTGCTTTCCATCAGTCAGAACTGACTAGCCAGACCAGTTCATTCATAAAGAGAATTATTAAATGTTATTCAACAAAACTGTCCAGCCAGATCAAGCGATTAATTAGAGAAAGCTCACGAGAAAAAGGACTTCTCCCTTTGAGCGGTCTGGCCGGTCAGTTCTGACCAATGGAAAGCTCCCCTTAAGTCTCTCCTTTTTCCCTAAATGCTAAAGAGATAGAAATAAACTTTCAGATTTTTTGGAGAACAATTTCAAACAAATTATCCTTAAAAAAATGGACTCATTTTGGCTAAGTTTTTCATAAGATTAGAGTAGATTTTGTATGATTGACGGCATGTTCCATTCTATAACATTTATGCGGTTTCCCAAAATTATCTTGAATTTCATACATTTTGTGTTTTTTTTCGCTATACAAAATCTACCCACATCTTTTGATAATATATTGCTCAGTTGAACATGTCCCTTTAGTACCCCTGTAGATATTAGTTCATAGGCTGTTTGCATTATGGTATCATGTAAATGCTACTACGAAAACTAAATTTCATTCAGTTACTCATCTCTAAGTATAATCAACTGAGATAAGAAAATTGGCAAAGTATTTTGGTAGGGTAAAATGTCATAATGCAGAAAGTCTACAAGATAAGTGAATAAATGCCACTTTTGGACCACTGATAAATAAATAAATATTTGATTGAATAAATTATAGGCCCAGTCCCTTAGCAGACTCTGAATAAATTAATATTTAATTGAATAAATTATAGACCCAGTCCCTTAGCAAACTCTGAATACATTAATATTTAATTGAATAAATTATAGGCCCAGTCCCTTAGCTGACCCTGAATACATTAATATTTAATTGAATACATTATAGGCCTTAGTCCTCTAGGGAAACATAAATTAATTGTTGAAGGTAGAGTCTAGGTTAGCTTTTCATATTAAATTACATGTTGGTAGTTTCCTTTTCGGAATAGACCGGCTCATTTTGCACAAGTTTAGTAGCCTAGAAACTTCGTTATTTTAGTCTTCGCAAACCAGTCTTGATACTCACATACACTTTATGGAAGCCTGAATACCGCCTTTAGTCTATTAATCCCACCACTCTAAGATATACGTCACTGTTGTGCAGTAAAACCTATGGGTATTGGGGTCTGGTTATTTTATAAGTCTCCTACTTGCACTGACCCTCGCAGTATAAAGGCTGGCTTTGCCATCAAGGTATTCTCAAGAGTCTGTAGGGGGTTTCAGAGTCTGATATCCCTATTGACGATCTTCAACGTCAGAGCAGCCACCTGGTTGTGGTTTCATAAAATGGCTCTTGTCGGGATAGTAAGTACTGCCTGGTCCTGGTCTACCGGGGTAGTGAGACTTGGTGCTGGTAGGACCTCGGGGAGGTATTTTTTTGCAAGTCCAAAAAGGGAGTGGAGAGGGTAAAGATGGAATTCATTAAAAAACACAGGAAAACCACTAAGTCCAAAAATAAAACTTTATTTATTTTACAACAACACATAAATGAAAAAGGCAAAAAGAAAAACAACACAAACTTGATAAAATTTCTAAGTCCCCAAAATAAACCAAGTAAAAAATTTCTAAGTCTTACCATGAGAATCCTAAGTGCCATCATCATCCCCTTCTTGGTTCTGGAAAAAATTCTAAGTCCCTACTACACCACCCCTAATAACTAAGTGCCACACCACACCACACACATCACTCCACTCTCCCATATATACAAGTATCTCCTCCCCCCTATACGAGTAGTTTCCTCCCCCCCATTCAGAGTATCCCCCTCCCCCCATATGAGTACTCCCCTCCCCCCAATAGCAAGTTTCCCCTCCCCCCAGTAGCAAGTTTCCCCTCCCCCCAGTAGCAAGTTTCCCCTCCCCATATAAGTTAAACCCAGTTGTGATTGACCATTACAGTATTTCATTTCAAATTCTGGCAAAATGTCCAAGTATATATTTTTACAACTTGATTGGGAAATCTTGATGTTTATCTTATCTTTCGTGTGACTTTTGGAATCAATCTAGTAGAGTATTTGCAGTGATTTTACTTAACTTGATTACACATCAGTTTTACTATAAGTCTTGCCTTTGGCTATAGACTGATTTTTTGATCAATGTAGGCAGATGGTTTGTCAGTTTGAGTTCAAATTTTGCTTCTGGCTACGAGATTGATTTATTGATCAATGCAAGTAAACAGAGATTGACAGGTTCTTATTCAGCCCTGTTAATTACTGGGTAAGTATCACCCAGCTTTGTTTGATAGAGTACAAACACTAAAAGTGTGCAACATAAATACCACTAAATACTGGTAAATTATGCTAATTCTATTGTTCTCTATTGTTTAATCAACACTATTTAGTGGTAAATAGTGCAAAGTATTGCACACTTTTAGTGTTTGTACTCTATTACAGACTTTTAAATCAATTTGTTCTGTAATGTTTCCTGCCAGATTTGTATTCATGTGTTTAAAATCATGTTCAGTAAAATCACTGCATGAAAATGGTCAATCACAACTGGGTTTAACTTTAAATTAACTAATAATGGACAACAGACAACGTACTCATGTGTGCATGTGTTTTAGAGTGTGGAGTGCATGATGATGCTGTTTGAGGCATACTTGCAAGCTAAAAGGTAAATGGGCTGCAATTACAGTGCATGTAATTCAAATAATTCATTGTATATACTTATAATCATGAAATTAGATTTTAATGAGGGCAAAATCCTTCCAGAGTCGTAGTTCAACAAGGAACCTTATTATATCAAGCTCTACTTTGGTTTGAAGTTCAACTCCATTTTTGTCATTTATGGTAAAATAAAGTGCCATAGAATACAATGTTACTTGTAGTTCAATACTAAGGTTTTATAGTATTATAGCGCCCCCTTAGTTCTTACTAAGTAACTTGCATTTAACCAACAAATGTTTTCTTAGTTTCTAAGGTAAAAAGATTGATACTTTGGAATTTTCAGTCTTCCAATTAACTTTCTGGGAACATAAGAGTGTCAATTGCAGCATGCCTCAAACAGCTGGACTCATGCAAATAGATGGCTGTTTAGTAATAATAACAAGTGTACCAGTGGAAAGGTTAGGTGAAATATTGGAGATCAAATAAATCCTTCAAACATGCTACCGTAACCAAAACAATAGCTTTCAGTTCTTCTGAATAAATGAAAATAACGTGGGAAGCCATCTATTTGCATGAAGAGTCCAAAGAGAATGTATTGTATGTGAAGTATCCCCTTCCCAATTTTTTGTATTTTATTTAAAATTTCTATGGGGGCATTACTTTATTGAATGGGAATCAGGGAGCAATAGAAAAAATATATTATCAAACTAAACAAACAAACAATTAAATATATAATATATGACAAGAATACTTGAACAAGAGTCAGTGTCTTTATGCAAACTACCAAAACAATCATTAATTCAACTTATTATTTTTATTTCCTTGTTCAGTAGGTTCCAAGTAATTTAGCAAGACAAATATGTGCTTCTATCCCCCCCCCCCCCCCACAAGTAGTCATCTTAACTTTCATCCCCCAGTAAAACATTTGTGGTAATTTTCCCTGATCATAATCTGATTTTACTTTCAACTATCCAATATCCACTTATCAATATGAATAAACTGATATGGAACTAAGCTAATCCCCCATATTAACTTTCGCCAAATATCTCAATCATACTGTGCAGTAACCTTGCAATAACCCATAGGGTCCAAATGGACATGTGACAAATTATTATGGTTCCTTACCTGTTCAGAGTTTGAATATCCCAATTAGAATAAAATTTAACAATTAAGCTTTTTAAAAAGTGATAGTGGACAAGACCGGTATCACAAGCACAGCCAATTGATAAGCACTGAACAATTTACAGGTTAAAATCATGAAGATGTAAATTCTTAAGTTTGTTCGACTTGAAAACCAGTTGTTTCCTTTTTATTAATTGTCTTACCTTTCATTGGGCATTATGGAAGCATGCTATAGTATATTATGACTAAAATGCCATTGCTATTGAAAAAGTTTCATAATTTTCTGCACCAGAATGTAGGAAGGATTGAAGTATATTGTAAGGTCTTTACATTAATTAGCTGCATTGCTATGTGAAAATGTCAAATCTAAATCACAAGTCCTATGACTGTTAAATTACTAATTAACCAATGGCAGAGTAATATTGTGGCTAAACCTGAATAACATTTATTATCATTCTGTAAGAAATTTTGCTACATTACGTAATTCAATTTTGGACCCCTGAACTAACGAACATAATTATAATATCTTTCATAAAAATATCAATAATTACTTAAGAAAGAAAAAAGAAGAAAAAAAGAGAAATAATAACTATTTTGTGAGTAATTATTATTAATCAGAATAATCATAAGTTGTTTTCTTTATGTATTGACACTTGTGTTCAAACTGTTACCTAAGAAGAGACTGCAAATTTTAGGATTGGTTTTTGGTGAGCGAGGCAACATGGCATCTCTTTCGCTGCTCTCTAAATCTGTATGTTAACCATTCCCGAGCAATAGACACGATGATCTTAACAAGGATTTCACCAAACTTAAATCAGGTTATGACAAAATGGATAAGGAGAATAAATCCTTAAAGACCCAAGTCCTCCAATCTGCTTAATGTGTCAAGGAATTGTCAGAAGGAAGAGGTGAATAATGTTGAACAATATTCAAAGCGGGATTGTTTAGAGATTGATGAGTGCCATTCACTAGTGATGAAGATACTGACGAAATCGTGAAAAAAGCTATAATTGAACATAATCGAGTGGCACTAATTAAAAATAAAGTTCAAAGTTCAAGTTCAAAGATTGAAAATTACTGAACTGTTTTAAAATGAAACACCAAAATATATACAAATTTAGTAAATGAGCTGTTTTGATTTCTTTGAAACATGAAAACACAAAAGATCTAGTGAGAAACTTGGAGTAAAGTCACACACGTCTCAGTTTGTCAACCTTGTCTCAGCTAAAATTTCCCCATGATTTGCAATTCAAATTAATTGGTATCAATACCTGTTGCCACTACAGCTGCAGTGAGTCAAAGGAAGAAGAAATCAAATTAGATTTCAGTCTATAATAACAGTCTTACCTAGTCTTATTCTAGAAAAGCCCAATAAAATTCAGTTCCAAGAAATTATTCAAATCAAAATCTAAATAGGGTGTTGATAGGAGTCAAGTAGGTTGTTTGGTTATTTGTAAGGTTTCAGTAGGTGGTGTGGTAAAGTATTGCCAAGTGGTTATTAAGATGTCCATGGATGGGGTGTCAGTGGTTGTTGGTTTGCTTTGGTTGTGAAGTTGGTGGAGTTATGTGCAAGTTGTAGTAGCTAGGTTGTAAGTAGTTGTTTAATTGTCTGAAAACCTATCCATCTGATTTCTACCTTATGTTGATCAGGCCCATCTTTCATTATTTATTAATATTTACTTGAACAAATCTAGTATGTATTACTGGGATAATACTCAAAACAAGGATCCTGGTTTTCATCATGCTCTAAATATATATTTTTTGTATGGTGCAACTGTATTATTTTGGACTAATAATGTGACTGCTTTATGTGCCTTCTGGCATGAAGAGTGATGGCAATGAACTGAATTATTTCCTTAAGCAAAAATGATATCAATTTATTCCCCCTCCCCTCCCCAAAATCTAAGGAATAATTACTTTGAGAAAAGAGATGTTTTGTATATACCAACCATATTACTTCCTTATGCAAAATACATTTTCTATTTTCGCCCTACCTCTCCAGAAAGTCTATATATATCAAAACTCAATGCTCAAAATTAGGCTGGCTGTTTATAATTACTTTGAGATAAAAGATGTTTTGTATATACCAACCACATTACTTCTGTATGCAAAATACAATATACATTCTCCCCTCCCTCTCGAGAAAATTTATTACCACACCTCAATGCTCAAAAACAATTGGGACCCTGCTGCAATCATTCTCCAAAATAAATGACTTTTGTATTAATAGTACTTAATCAAAGCATGGTATCCAATTCCTTCCCTCCTCTCCCACCCCAAAAATTTAACGTATTACTGCTCGAAACAAGGATCTTGCTGCTTATAATCATGCTCCAAAATAAAGGCTTGTTTGTGGAGTACAACTTTAATTCTCCCTTTAGGCAAAATAATTATGTTATTCACTCCTCTCCCGAAAAAGAAAAGAAAAAAAGCAAAAATTAATACACATTTTTTCAAACATACAAAGCATGGACTGTCATCACAATATGAATTTAAACAGAGCAAATTAACACTGAAAATGGAATAAACTGACTATTTTTGGAACTAGAATATTTTACTAATTTGTTTGCTGAATTACAACTGAACATTTTGCCTTCAGGAAATGGAAAAGATGTTTAGATACATAACACTGATATTCATGAGATTGAGTGCAGATAATGATCTACAGTTAGTAAGATGTATCAGCATGGAGGAAAACACGAACAATACTACTACGCAGAGAACTCCAAAGAACATGATTTCTTGAACTCCTGGTACATTCACATATAAAAATTCTACCCTACATATTAATGAAATTATTACTGACAAACCATTGAGTAGCTATCTTTGACTGTTCCAGCTAGGTCATAACAATGTAACGTGATGGTTGAAGATGGCAGACATTGACAGAATGAGCTCTGACTTTGTCACATTAGGAATCGTAAATGAACTCCTAAAAACTCTGATGGATGTTATTAATCCGCCATTCACTTTCTTTCCACTATGATTTAATTAGTCTTATTTGAATCCAAAGAGAAACCCTTGAAGTAATGGCAATGCATTGCTCCCCACACACTTCTATCCAACCTAGCTTAAATTTTTCCATCCATTAAATCCATTAATTTGTTGATTAATAGGCCTTTTCCAAATTTGCTTTGTGACCATCAAACATGAGCTTCAGGTTGAGGTTGATCTTGATGTACAATGACTTATCAAGTTCATCCTTGATTTGAAACCATTGTTTTGTGGTTACTCAAGTGAATTTGGGAAAGGTCTATTAAACTGACTTTTTCAAAAATTAAAATAAAACTTATGGTAAGTCTAAAGATTAAGAAGAAGGAAAGTTTGACTTTAGCATTATGATTATTATACAAAAATAATGGTGAAAACTAATTAAAATAGATGACTGAAGATGACATGAGTACGTCAAAACTGTCAAAATGTCTACAAAATTAAAGAATGTCATGATATATCTGAAAAATGTTTAGGTTACATGGCATAAACACCAATATGTTATTAATAAGATAATTAGGCATTTTTTTAGGAGTATGTTTAGTCTTGCTTTGGTGTTGTGTCTCATCAATTCAAAACCATGGAATACAAATTTTGGTTACTATTAAGTTGCATTAGGCAACTTATGTTGTTAATTATAATTATTTTGTTTTAATCATGAGCAAAAGTTTGAATAAAAATACATAGAAAATAGTTTTTACGAATTTTGAAAGCTAACTTTGCTCAGCATGAGTTTGATATCATGCGATGGATTCAATATTCATTTTCTGGATTGCAAAACAGTTGGCTGAGGACACTGGTTGGAATCACTATAAGGCACGTAACACTGAACTTTGTTTTGCTAACAATTTGGTTGTTTCATTTTTTATTCAAAGTCAATTTATTTTAAGTAATCTGGCTGAATTCTTGCTCTTCAAGGCTTTCAGCATTTTTATGAAGTTTGTGTTTATATGAAGCTGAATGCCTGGCTGGCTTTTTGAAAGGGACTACACAGCCATTGCCATCCTGGGACTCCCAAAAAAAGCAACACCCAACAACACAGTTTACCACTACACTATTCTTTGTAAACTGATTTATCTCAGAAAAGTAGAATGAGCAAATGACTTTCGTGTGGGAGGCTGTGGTTTGAGTCTCGGCCGGACCAACACTCAGGGTCTTAAAATAACTGAGGAGAAAGTGCTGCCTTTGTAATTACATCTACAAACAGTTAGACTTTCAAGTGGCCTGGATGACCACTTTAAATGGTAGTCCCTTCTCTCTACACTTCATATAACCCTGCATTAGAGGGACCTTAAAGAACCACTGAGGACACGAAGAAACCCTGGCAGTGACCACCCTCAGTGCCTACACCTCATACTAACCACATCTCATGATTGTAAAGCACCTTTCATTATAAACATATAGAAAGGGCGCTATATAAATAATAATCATTAGAATCACATGATAAAATGAGAGGGTGAAGATAGCTTGAACTCATCAGCAAGATCAGAATTAATATGTACCATGACTTACTATCAATGATATATATATGTATATCACATTGGCTATATACAATGGCAACAAGGATAAAACCAAGACAGCATGACTAATGATGAACTGAGCTCATCTCATGCCACAAGAACCACCACCAATGTGACTAACAATGAATAACAATAAAGCTTTTTTCAAGTTACCAAAGATTGTACTGACAGATTGCACTGAGATAGCTGTGAAAAATGGTTGAAAGATACTGAGCAGCAATTCATGTACTTTGGAATCGCCATTAATGCAATTAAGAAAGATAGGCTCATTTATGGAGGCCCAGCTATTACAGATTTGCCGGGCTCTGACAGCTACCGAATCCTTATTGCAAAGCAACAAAGTAAGAAAAACAAATACTTTGGATGGTTTCAGTTTGGAAACCCTTGTGTCGAAAACTCAAGGGTCACTTCATTTTATTTTGATGTTTTTCTTTCTAGCAAGTAATATGAAGATTAGACATCACACTAAGTTCCTGCTTCTAAATTCCTTCTTTATGAAGCACAAAGTAAACTACACCCTCAAAGCACCATTATTCCAGAGTGGAATTAGTAAGGAATAAATGTATATACCAATAAACAATGCTATAAAATTATGATAAAACATATAAATTAATATAGACAGGAGAAATGAGAATAAAAGGGGCTAGAATGACCATACTATGTACTATAAATATATTATGACTTTTTGTGTTATACAGAGAAGTGTACCAGTTATCCAATACTGCAACTCCATAAATTTTTGGCATTTGATCTCACTGAGTTTTCTCAACTTTTTGACTGTTTTGACATGTAAACATACTGCAGATAGTTGGGAGCAGTTCATGATAATAGGACAACTGTATCTTCTCTTGACTGATGGTAGAACTCTTGGACAAAGATATCATTAAACACCCAAGTGAATGCTGTGTGATATGGAAGTCCTTTGCCCTTTTCTTCATGAGCTTGACTGTTGAATCTTGCGCTTCTGTAGCTTTTCAAAACTGACAAACCAAACTCTAATTATGCTGTAGTACTTGGTTGTCACATGTTGTGGGTAACAAAAGTGCTCAGAGCAGTCCCTTAAATGGTTAATAGGGCACTCCCCAGGGGTTGGGTACCCTAGCTTGTGTTGATCCCTAAAAACCAAGGGTGCTACTGGCACTGTCTGATTAGATAGTCAAAATGTGAAAATCATACATCCTCTTACATTATAGTATGAGGCTTGTTATTTGGCTTTTTCGTTATCAAAATTGTTTGCTTATCATTCATTAGCTTCTCACATTCCTTTCTTGTGCTGTATCAATAAAGGGCTCCATCAGGTCCATCATATTTGGATGATTCTAATATACTTGACATATTCCTGTCTTGTTCTGTATCTTGTACAATGTTCAATAGTGAGTTGCATAATGTCCATCATATTTGGAAGATTTTAATAAACTTGACACATTTCTGTTTTCTGTTCTGTATCTTGTACAATGTTCAATTATAGTGAGTTGAATCAGGTCCATCATATTTGCAAGATCCTAATAAACTTGACACATTCCTGTCTCGTTCTGTATTTCGTACAATGTTCAATAGTGATGTGCATCTATCACATTTTGTCAAAGCACAACTGTTATACTTCATGTGTAAGGCTCGTACTTTGTATATTGGTACTTGTAAATTTTTACTAGTTGTATAATGATACATTTTGATAAATTAAATACTAAAGTATGGTCATCTAGAGAAATTTAGAATTGGGGGTTAAATATTAAATTCATATTTTTGGTTAAATATCAATGCATTGCAACATTTTGTGGATTGCATTTAAGTATTTTTTTAAATTTAGCATAAATTTTAAACTATTTAGTTTTAGATCCCAAGTAATAAGACTTGAAAGAACTTGATTCTTTTGTAAAAACACACTGATTAGGCTGGCTTGGAAGGTTCTGCAATGGGTTCTTGTTGTTGGGTAAGTTGATCAAGTTAGGGATACCACAAACACTGTACCATGTACCAATAAGTGCTAGGTCATCCAGGCAACATCACATGACTGTATCAAAGAGTTAGCCATGTCCTTACTTAGATCAGTCCAGGGTTGTTCAGATTTTGATAATATTTTGAGGTTTCTTGAAGTGCATAAGTAGTAAACTTGCAATGTATCATGGAGATTTTACAGCCACTTGCTTGGTGATCTGGTTGTTTCTGGTAAATGAAACTGTCAATCATGAGTCTTAGAAGTGTGCTGGTCCACAAGTGCATGCTTATCATTTGTAAATATAGAACCAAATACTGCTTAATATGACATAGCTCCCTTGCTGAAGAACTTGCACTCATCTGCACCAACCACAAATGATAGTCAACATGGACTTGGTGACCTAGAAAGTACTTGCAGGAATTCCTGATAGGCTTACTTCAGCATGCTTGCAAATCTTTCGGGCAAAAGGAGATGACACTGTATCATATTTGAGCTTTTATACTGTCTCTGGAATGGCTGTGAATGACTCTTACATTGAAAACTGAATGAGAAAAAGGCATTTGACTTCAAAACGATCATAAATCCGATGAAGACTACAGATGTCGTCGAAAACTCAGTTCATAGCTTTCACAGTATTTTTACTTTCTTCTTCTTCTTCTTATTCTCCTTCTTCGGTCAGTTTCAACCTTTTGATTTATAATGTTTACAACTGATTGCCCATATGCTTTAAGGCATTACTTCATGATGGGGAACTCCCTCAAACAATCAGATTGGATAAGCTTCATGTTTGTTGAACTGGAACTTGATGATTTTCTTGTGGGCTGAGTTCCCTCTCTGGTTTATGGAGCCTCTTATTGTGATACATAAATAGCTTTCAGACTCTATCAGAAGTAACTGCAATAATTGCATGGTGACTTTGGGTGGATAAGTGTCTTTATTTTCTTGCATTAGTGGCAGTTGATATTTTAGAAGTGGTTTTAAATCTTGTACTGTCTTTGGGCTATTACCCATGGTGCACTAGTAACTCTTCATGTTACGATTTCCAAATCAGATTGAAAACTGAATTTCATATAAAGACATTGCTATGTGACTTTCTCAACAAAGAGATGGAATAAGGTTCTTCTTCCTGGGTTGAAACGTCTTGATGATTTAATTGTTGGTTCAGGTGCTTAATATGTTTTCTGCACTTCAAGGTATAGATTGGTGTGACCATTGATGGTAACATCAGAGGTTTTCCATGGCTTACAAGGATTTCTTTCCAATGTCCAGGGCATTAAGTAGAAATTTCAGTTGCATTTCTCTTGAGGCTTGATAATGGAAGAGTGGTTCAGTAGTCAAAAGTTTTTAGCTGTTTTTTTTTTAACATCAGAGAGGTCTATCCATATCATACAAGAGTTTCTTTTCTATTTCTAGGGCATCCAAGAGACAGTGCAACTGCTTCCTCTCCAGGGTTGATAATGGATGAGTGGTTTAGTGGTCAAACGTTCTGTAGTTGGTGGTAGCATCATAGGTCTATATTATATAGCATACTTGTAAGGATTTCTTTGTTTTGTCCAAGGTTTGCAATAGAAATTGCAGTGGCATCCTTTCTCATCAGATTTGATAATGAAAGGGTGGTTCAGTGATCAAAATATTTTTTAGTTAGTGCAACTGCATGCTCTTCAGGGCTGATAATGAAATAGTAGTTCAGTGGTCAACATTTTTAACTCTTGAAATTGCAAAGACCAGAACATTATCCATGAATCTTGTTGAGCTATACTTTGCTTGCTGATTTTCCTTTACTTTGATTGGCTTGCATTTGTGTGCATTTGAGCATCAATTTTTTATCTTACTTCAATTAGCAGGCTTTCTGTAACTTGCCCAGCGAAGAAGGCATCATATGAGCAAATTTCTCATCCACAGATAAATAGTTCCAGATATACTACTTATTCAATGCACATCTCTTTTAGTGAATGTTTATCATATACAAGTATTTTCAAGTAAATTTATTATATTTATTCTGAATAAGTTACTTTATATTTTTTCTACTATCTTATTAATTATAAAAATGCGATGACAAGTGTTTTAGATTAGCAAAATTTAGGTTGACTAATTTTTTTTAATCAACTACAAGCATGTTATAAATTTTATATAGTTACTTTTTTGAGTTTATTTGTTGGTAGTTACAGTGTGATTACTCTGACCGGGGCCACTTAAACAATGACACTTAAACAATGAGAACCTGAGAACCAATCAAAATGTAGAATAAAAACAATGCATTCCAGCTTTGGCTAGGTGAGCCAATCAGAAACTGGCACAGCAATAGTTGTTTATATGATAGTCTTTTTCTCATGGGAATCTGAATAATTTTGTTGCAACTTATGGACTCAATGTTGAAATGCTATTGTTTTTGATGATCTCTGATTGGCTCAAGTAGCCAAAATTGAAATGCATTGCTTTCATTCTACACTGTGATTGGTTTTCACTGTCTAAGTGGCCCTAGTTATAGTAGTCGCACTGTAAAATAACCCTTTACAATTTATTTGTTTAAAATTTTAATTTAATTTATGATATACAAGTTTAGTAGCTTATCTTCCATTAATTCTAATATGAAAATCCCTACTGGGGTAAGATAATAAAGTATGCATGTACATAAATCCATTTTTTCAAAATGACAATAAATAATTTCAATCACAGTATCAGATATTCTGTGTTTGTACTTGGAAATCAAAGCATGCCAATTATTATTAATAAAATATTTTTTTCAGGTTTTACATCATTCTGCCAAAATATCAGGATGTACCTTTTAAACAATGTAAAAATGGACTCATATAAACTTTTTATTCTGTGGCATGATTTCAATACTAGAAATTATTAACATTATTTTATTGCCTAAGTAATACTTATAATTTTCTTTGTCATTGGTGCTTACAGCATATGGGCAAAAGTATGACCACATTTAATGTATTTGCATACTTCTATGCACAGGCTTTTTTCTACCAAACAAGCTTTACACACCTTATTTGGTAAAACCAGACAGCTTCACATCAAATGTGTCAGTTTAACGTACAAAAGCCCATGCATAGAAGTATGCAAATACATTAAAAGTGGTCATACTTTCGCGTGTCGCGCTGTAAATGTTTATAAGTAAAGATAGCTTTTTTTCCTCCTCCATTACTTTAAGGGTATGTTTTTGTCTCTTTCGATATTACTCTCAGAAATAATTCTCTAGTGATATCTTTCAAAAATTTCTATTTTTGTTACTGTCCTAGCTGGAGCACTACAAAGTATACTGATAAACTACTGACAATGGATGTACCACAACATCTAGGCGAAACGTCAAACAGTACTGTGAGTAATTGATTATTCAACATATGTCCATTCCATGTCAATCCTGATTGAACTGACACAGCTGTATGTTGGGAGAAATGGCTGAAGGATATTGAGAGACAATTCTGATACGTGAAGATTAAAAGATCCTGAAAATTTCTCTTAGTGCAAAGTATTTGTGTTTATTTTCATATTTCCTATTTCTTTTTTTTGTTCATTATACTGTGTAATGATGTATGATATCTATCCTTAAGTAAAACATTATAAACCAAATAAAACCTAGTTCCTGAAGCAAAGAAAGACTGTTTACACTAACAGAAGCAATTTTTTCACAGAACTGAAATACCAAAAACCAAAGTTGAAGGAGACATTTGAATGCATATGTCCAGTTGTAAATCTATTAACTACTGTAATTGGAAATTTGTATCAGTTATTAAACTTCATTGATCATGAAAGAAATGCTTAATAGAATTGGAAAATCAGCATAATTATATGATATTTTGGTTCCTGATTAAGCAAAAAACGGCATACAACATGAGATTGGGGGGGGGGGGGGGGGGGAGAGGGGTTGTGATGACAGTTCATACCATATTGTTGAAGACAAATCTAGTAATCAGAATGATAACCTTCAATAAGAATCAAAAACTTTCTTTAGCAAAACTTTGTTTGGTTCTTTTTTGGTCTTGAACTATTTTATAATTTGTGACATAAAATATCAAGCCAGAACTCATTGTCCATTACAAGAGAAATACATATACTTATGGCATTATAGCAAATTAATAACTAAAAAATGTTTAAGAATGACTAAAGCAACGGAACCCAGATATCAAGATGATATTTGAGTTGTCAAACTTATAGACTTCTAAAACGTAAAAATTCAAATGAATCTATAATAAACAAGTAGACATGAATATGTTTTCGTAAATAATATCATATTTTATTGAATAATAAAGAAATTCTTATGGAAAATTTTGTGAAGAGCTTGAGCTAACCAATGTTGGTGCTCAGTGTTTGTGTTGTATGTTAAAACATGGTGGTTGTCCTGTAAAATACTCCTAATAACAGCATTATAAGTTAGTAAATGTCAGGAAGATATAAAGCTGCATAATGATGTAATGTTCCTCAAAACCTAGTTACAGCAAAAAAGCAAAGGAAGTACCAAGTGTAAGTAATCAATATATTTTCTTCCATTCCTTTGGCAAACTCATGTTAAGTTATCATAGACTCCCTAATCTGTTTTTGTAAATAATAACATATTTTTTTAGAACAATAAAGAAACTTTTTGTGGAACATTTTGTGAAGAGAGCTTGAGCTAACCAATGTTTGTACTCAGTGTTTGTGTTGTATGTTAAAACATGGTGGTTGTCCTGTAAGATACTTCTACTAATTATAACAGCATTATAAGATAGTAAATGTCAGGAAGATATAAAGCTGCATAATGATGTAATGTTCCTCAAAACCTAGTTACAGCAAAAAAACAAAGGAAGTACCAAGTGTAAGTAATCAATATATTTTCTTCCATTCCTTTGGCAAACTCATGTTAAGTTATCATAGACTCCCTAATCTGTTTTTGTAAATAATAACATATTTTTTTAGAACAATAAAGAAACTTTTTGTGGAACATTTTGTGAAGAGAGCTTGAGCTAACCAATGTTTGTGCTCAGTGTTTGTGTTGTATGTTAAAACATGGTGGTTGTCCTGTAAAATACTTCTACTAACAGCATTATAAGATAGTAAATGTCAGGAAGATATAAAGCTGCATAATGATGTAATGTTCCTCAAAACCTAGTTACAGCAAAAAAACAAAGGAAGTACCAAATGTAAGTAATCAATATATTTTCTTCCATTCCTTTGGCAAACTCATGTTAAGTTATCATAGACTCCCTTATCTGTTTTTGTAAATAATAACATATTTTTTTAGAACAATAAAGAAACTTTTTGTGGAACATTTTGTGAAGAGCTTGAGCTAACCAATGTTTGTGCTCAGTGTTTGTGTTGTATGTTAAAACATGGTGGTTGTCCTGTAAAATACTTCTACTAACAGCATTATAAGATAGTAAATGTCAGGAAGATATAAAGCTGCATAATGATGTAATGTTCCTCAAAACCTAGTTACAGCAAAAAAACGAGGAAGTACCAAGTGTAAGTAATCAATATATTTTCTTCCATTCCTTTGGCAAACTCATGTTAAGTTATCATAGACTCCCTAATCTGTTTTTGTAAATAATAACATATTTTAGAACAATAAAGAAACTTTTTGTGGAACATTTTGTGAAGAGAGCTTGAGCTATCCAGCATTGGTGCTCAGTGCCTGTGTTCTGTATTAAAACACAAAAGATTTGACCTGAATTTTTAAGCAAACAAGTGGCAAAATAGAAAGTAGGAGAACGCTCAGTATATGAAGTTGCCTTCTTTATAAATGAGACTACACTTAAAGCAAATACTAATACTATATTTGGTAATAAATTGATGTCAGGAAGATATAAAGCTGCGTTATGATGCAAGGTTCCTCAAAACCTAATTACAGCAAAACCAAGTTACAGCAAAAAAAAAAACAAAAAAAAAACACAAAAAAAAACAAGGAAGTACCAAGTGTAAGTAGTCAATATATTTTCTTCCATTCATTTGGAAAACATGCAAAAAAACTCCTGAGTAACTGAGGTTGGTGACTCATTA